>JAQZBX010037579.1:0-23746 GCA_029593785.1 Cabassous unicinctus | reverse complement strand
TATTTATTTATTTATTTATCCCCCCCTCGCTGCTTGTGTTTTACTGTGTCCATTCGCTGTGTGTTTCTTCCGTGTCTGCTTATCTCCCCCTTGCTGTGAGGTCTTGCTGTATCAGCCCACCGCGCCGCGTGGGCCGGCCGGCCTGCCCTCACAAGGAGGCCCCGGGAAGCGAACCCGGGGCCTCCCATATGGCAAACGGGAGCTCCATCCATTGAGCCACACCCGCTTCCCTGTATTGCCCTTTAAGGTACCATTTTCCCCCAGACATGCTTTGGGGTTCTGTAAGGTACAAGGTGAAGGGTGTTTTGCTAAAAACCCTCCCTTTAACTTGCAGCCTGAGGAACATCCAGCAGATGATATGCCACCTTCTCCCTGTGGTTGAGGGCAAATGAGCCGAAGCTCAGGGAGACAAGTCTGAGAGTAGAGGACACAATTGTGGGTATAGATTATCTTCTAGGAGGGAAGATGAGGCAGGGGTTTGAGAAGCTTGGACACAGGCGAAGTCCCTGGTGGATGGTGTTAGAGCTGCACGAGGCTTTCTGTCTTCCTGCTCAGGACTTGTTTTAACCAATATGGTGCCACTAGCCACATGTGGCTATTTCAGTTTGAGGGGGAGGGGATGGGTTTATGGGAATCCCCTATATTTTCGATGTAACATTTATGTAATCTAAAACTTCTTTAAAAATAAAAAAAAAGGAAACTATATATCAGTTTGGGGAGGATATTAAAATATTGATCTTTCTATCCATAAAAATTTAATTGAAACTGGACAGAATTAAAATTTCAGTTCTTCAGTTGCACTAGTCACATTTCTAATGTTCGGCAGCCACATGTGGCTGGTGGCTATTGTATTGGACAGTTCAGATACTTCCATTG
This sequence comes from Cabassous unicinctus, assembly GCA_029593785.1. Classification (NCBI taxonomy): domain Eukaryota; kingdom Metazoa; phylum Chordata; class Mammalia; order Cingulata; family Chlamyphoridae; genus Cabassous; species Cabassous unicinctus. Next base: position 22,870 of record JAQZBX010037579.1, on the reverse strand, counting down.
TAGCAGAAAGGTTTGTAGACCTCTAGAGCACCATGAGAATGCTTGTGCTGTCAACAGGCTAACCTTTCCTTTCTCTTGGCAGCTGACCAAGAATGGGACAGTGGAGTCAGTGGAGGCCGATGGCTTGACCCTGGATGACGTTTCCGATGAAGATATCGATGTGGAAAATGTGGAGGTGGATGATTACTTCTTCCTGCAACCTCTGCCCACTAAACGGCGACGGGCCTTGCTGAGGGCTTCTGGGGTCCACCGCATTGATGCTGAAGAGAAGCAAGAACTTCGAGCCATCCGCCTGTCACGGGAAGAGTGTGGCTGTGACTGTCGCCTGTACTGTGACCCAGAAGCGTGTGCCTGTAGCCAGGCTGGGATTAAATGCCAGGTCAGTGCAAGGTAGCCTGAGAGGTAGAGCTGGACCAGGGGCAGAGCGGTGAGGGGAGTGTGTGGTGGGGGGGCCCAGTGAGCACAGAGGCTGCCCAGCAGGGGTGGAGCCTCAGAACTGTGACAACTCCCCAGTTCCACAACTCTCCTCCACCAACCAAGAAAATGGGATTCTCAGGCTGTGGAGATACTGTTATCTTTTCTGCAATTCACAACTCCGAGGTGATAGGAAGCAGCTGTCAGCAAACGGAGGAACAGGGGTTAGTACCTTTAACATTTAGTTACTGTTCATTAAATATTCAATGACTCCTTGAGATGAAGGGAAGTATAGAAAAATGAGGTGGGCCTATAGATTCTATCTGCCAACATTTATTCACAGTACCCCTACTTCAGTTTTGTAAACATAACAATAGCTTTCAGATCCTATAATTCAGAATCATACTTGGCCTGGCAGAGCTTAAATCCATATTGTCCTGCAAGAGAGAAAGCACCTCCCCCTAGCTAGCCTTCTGGCAAGGGACAGAGGACATATTTCAATTGAAATCAGCAGTACCATCCCAAAGAATGAAATTTATCTGGAACTTTTATACTGAGGATGTGTCTTAGAAAAGGATGCCGAGTACTTGTGGTTGAATTTATCCTAACCAACCTTTTCTTTTTTGTTTTTAGAGAGGTAACAAATAGCTATAGTGGATCTGGCCAAATGTGCTTTTCAGACTGAAGTCCCATAATGAATCAGTCTGTTAAACATGGACCTGAGAACAGTCCTAAGAATTGGTGGAACTGGAGTGGATAGTTCTACAAGTTGATGTTGTAGGAAGACATTGTGTATTTGTACATGCTTATTTGCTTACTCGGGTTTTTAAAACTGTTTTTTGGTATGTATATTCTATTCGTTTTGGGGATGCAAAAGGGAGATAAGGCAGTAGAAAACATTTTCTTTCCAGACATCTTTAGTTTGTAAGCTAATTTTCTTGGTAACTGTTTCAGAAATAAACTGCCCTGGTCAACCCTCAGTGAAGAAATGAACAGGTAGAGAAAAGCTGGCTGTTAACTTTGTTTGAACCTTCAATCTAGCACCTTAGCAAACTAAGGCACTTCTGCTTAGTTTCCCCAGAATGTTTTGCTTTGGACTAGCAAGATCTTCCAGACACTTTCCCATGCTTGTGATTGCAGAAGGCAGTAGGTTTGGGCCTCAGCCTTTTTGTCTCAGTAAACCAGTTAAGTTCTAGAAAGGTCTCTGAGGCAATTCCATTTCGATGGTTATCCCTGGACTTTTTAACTGGAAGGGCCCTTTGACCTGAGTTTTGTCCACCTTTTGTTTAGAAGAGGAACCAAACCCCAGAAAGATCATGACCTTCTTGGGGTCATACCACTAATTAATGGCTGAGCTGGAATTAAAATGCAAGTGGTTTGATAACTCCCATCTAGTGCTCTGCATGTTATGTTTTGAACTGGTTGCTTCTCTTCTTTTAAGAAGACTTCAAATCCCATCTGCCTTTGTTTGCCAGCTAATGCCGCCAATCTTGATCGACTCAACTCCCTTGTCTCCTCCCTTAGGTGGATCGTATGTCCTTTCCATGTGGCTGCTCCCGCGATGGCTGTGGGAACATGGCTGGGCGCATTGAATTTAATCCAATCCGGGTCCGGACTCATTACCTCCACACCATCATGAAGCTGGAGCTGGAGAGCAAGCGGCAGGTGAGCCGCCCGCCAGCCCTGGATGAGGAGCCCTCACCCGCTGCCAGCTGCAGCCTCACGGGAGCACAGGGCTCTGAGACGCAGGACTTCCAGGAGTTCATTGCTGAAAATGAGACAGCAGTGATGCACCTGCAGAGTGCAGAGGAACTGGAGCGGCTCAAGGCGGAGGAAGACTCCAGTGGCTCTAGCGCCAGCCTGGACTCTAGCATTGAGAGCCTGGGTGTGTGCATCCTGGAGGAGCCCCTGGCAGTTCCTGAAGAGCTATGCCCAGGCCTCACAGCCCCCATTCTCATCCAGGCTCAGCTGCCCCCAGGCTCCTCCGTCCTATGCTTTGCTGAGAACTCAGACCACCCAGCTGCTTCAACGGTGAACAGCCCATCCTACTTGAACAGTGGGCCCTTGGTCTATTATCAGGTGGAGCAGAGGCCAGTCTTGGGGGTGAAAGGAGAACCTGGTACAGAAGAAGTCCCACCCTCTTTCCCTAAAGAGAAGGATCTGAGTGTCTTCTCTCTCCCTGTTACCTCATTGGTGGCTTGCAGCCCCACAGACCCAGCTGCCCTCTGTAAATCAGAGGTGGGGACAACCCCCACTCTAGAAGCCCTGTTGCCTGAAGATTGTAACCCTGAGGAGGTTGAGAATGATGACTTCCAATCCTCTTGGGCTCCCTCAAACCTTCCCTTCCACACGGACAATGAAGAGGGCTGTGGGGTGGAGAAGACCTCACAGCAGAATGAGGACCGGCCCCCTGAGGACTCCTCCCTAGAACTCCCTATGACAGTGTGATGTGGGAATGGAGATTGAGCCTCCTACCCTTTCTCTATTTATTCCCTTATTTTATCTAACGCCATTTCAAAACAAAACTGTAGAAGCAGCTGCTGCTCCCCTGTTATTTTATTGGGGTCTATGGGAAACGGGTGGGAAAGGATTGTTTGTACAAGTATTTTTTAAAAGGGAAACAGAACCAAGGAGACCAGCCCTACTTCTGGTCTGGGGGTAGGGTCTTGGGGCAGACGAGTCTGCGGAGTGCTGAATATACTCTTTCTGGGCCATTGGAACAAAGAACTGGGATCTCACAGGAAAAGCTGGATAATTCAAGCAGCTGTTCTTTACATAGGGACCAGGACATGAAAACGTGAACAGCATGGCAGCATGACACCCCTTCTCCTCTCCTGAGCTCCAGGTGGGGTACAAGCACATTGTTCTCAGTGGTTACTCTGATAGCCCATTTTGGAGTATCATTAATACTAGTGGAAACGTCACCTAGTTGAATCTTGAGGGGAGCAGGGTCGAAGGGTCGCTGCTTCTGTACAGAACCTCCAGGATTCATACAAATAGAACCTGTCCTTCTCCCACCCCCTGTTTGGTAAATAAGTTAATATTTGACATGTTGATGTTCTCTGACCTGATCCCCACACTGGGGATTCCTGGTCTGTAACTTGAATTGTTTCTTTCATATGTTCGTAGGTACTAGAATTAAGCTTGACTGTCTTTTTACCTCCGGTCCTTTATCCTTTGAAGAAAAAGAGATTGGATGGGAATGTGGCATAAAGAGCCCAAGTCTTCTGTATGTGTCTAACACAAGATATCAGGCAGCTTCAGGTTGGGGCTCACACATCCCATGGGAGGCTTATTGAAGCATTAAAGTCTATGTCCAAAGGAGGCAGCAGGAACAGGCTGCTGTCTGGAAAGAGGATGACTTTATTTGTGCCATGTTTGCTTTCCATCCAGGTTTTTGTGTGTGTGTGTGTGTGTGTGTGTGTGTGTGTGTCCCCCTTCTTTGGGAGATCTGAGCTTTAATGGAATGTAGGATGTGGCAGTCAAGGTTACCAACTAGGTTTTGGTTTTCTCAGTATCTACCCTCATAGTCCTTCTTGGAAATACAGGGTTAGAGAGTCCTTAAACTATTCCAGTTCACCCCAAAGAACTGTATGTTTGCAAATGTTTATTGGACTCGCTACATCCTGATGATATATTAAAAACTGGAGGCCAAACCCGTTCCAAAATGCCACATACATCTTCCAGGTTCCAAAGGATTCAAATCTGACTATAACCTTTGAAGGTTATAGAATGGGATTCGAGTTCAGTTCTTACCTCTGTCAGGGAAGATATGGTTCCTGTTCTTGTGTCCAGCTTATGTTCAAGGATCTGTTCCATCGAATACCACTGAATTCTTTTATTAGCAAGGTTATCTCTGTCTCTTTTTTAAATTGGGGTTAGTAGGGAGCAAAACACTTCATCATCCTTTATATCATGCTTCACTTCTGGTATGGCTTATTAATCAGAAAAGGAGAAAGTGAAAAACCTTTTTTTTGGGGGTGGGGGAAAGAACTGTTCCTACATATCTTGCTCATAAAGCCATTTCTTGTGGGATAGTAAGGTCCTGGTACGTTAAAACAACCTTCGTGTATGTTGCAGCAGCATTTCACCTATAAAATCTCTAAACTCTGAGCCTGGAAGGTCTTGTACTTAATACAGACAAATATTTTTTAACCCATTCTGCCTCTCCTATTCATTCCTGTTTTTGATTGGTTTTACGTTTGAAGGGGAGTTCTTAAGTATATAGGTCCTTATCTCTCCCCATCCCCCAGCCTCACAAAACAGATTTTTTGTGTGTTTTTACCTGAAATTTAGATGCTGTCACAAACTGCGTTATACTCCCCCACTTTAGCTTGGTACCCTCAAATCTTTTTGAAAGTTTGTACTGGAAGGGGCTGGTGAGCTCTACACATTGCCTCCTCAGTAAGGCTCCAGCCTGCTCTAGGAAAGTGGATTCCAGCTGCTCAGTTAAGAGCCATGAGCCTTGAGATCAAACCAGGAGTTTGAATTTGTAATTATTAAGTCCCTTTCCAATCCACAAGATATTTTTGATTTTTCTGAAAAACTAGTTTCTTAATGTGAGTCCATCTTTTCATTAACTACAATTCTCACACTGATCCCAAGCTTTTGAATGCTAAATATTAATATTTAGCATTAACTGTCTTGTCAAGCAAAGGGCCTTTTCTACAGCCTAGTCCATCTCATTTCTGGTGCTACCTGAGTTGGACAGGAGAATTGTAGCTCGTGGTTGCTAGGAAGCTAGGCCACTGATCACAGAAGCTAATAACTTCAACCCTGCTCTGTCTAGATAAAAGAAATGACTGCAACTCTTATTATTTTCCTATTTCCTTTCTTACATACTGTACACAGGTAGTATTTTCAATGTGAATCCAAAGCTTGTCTGGTTCTCTGAAAAAAAAAAAATTTTTTTTTTTTTTTCCCATTTAGGTCCTTTACTTTGTGATAATGCTGTATTTAAAAAGAATATTTAAATGTAATATTAAAGAAATATTCAAAAGATTGGTGTGTTATTCTTTATCTTGGCAGGCCACAATTCAGTTACTTGTTAGAGCAGGGGTTCTTAACCTTTTTTGTTCCACAGACCCCTTTGCCAGTCAGGTGAAAACCATGGGCCCCTTACTAAGTCCACACTCTGCTATGAATTATTTAATAAATATATCACACCCGTACCAACACATCCCCACAAGAATGTTGTGGGTTTTTTTTTTAATTTAAATTCAAGCTCATTGACCCCTTGTTAAGAACCCCTGTGTTAGAGAAAGGGTGCTTCTCCTGCTTTGTACATAAAACTAATTAGGTCAGTTAAGGATTAATATTAAAATAGAAATAGTTAATAATCCATTTTATGGTGGAAAAATAAAATATTCTCTTTGGAGACAAGGGCTTGACTTGCTTCATTTGCCTGTATGCATCGCTCACCTCTTCAGCTGAGCCAGGATCCTGCCCTGTTACAGCTCTACCCTATCTTTAGTCCTTATTCTTTTCCATTTTGTAATTCCACTAATGTCAAATACATGAAGTTCTCCATTCTTGGTTACCACCTTAAAACCTCTAGCAAGTGGCTCAACTTCAAATCAGTTCCTTCATAACTGCCATCCCCTCAGAAGGTTCTAGTCTAGCCAGTTGTTTCCCCATTAGTTAGGTTACATCAGTCTTGTAAAAGGAGCCTTAGCATAATGATTAGAGTATGCATAAGTAACTTCCAGCAACTGGTTCCAGTCAGTCTTTACTTAGGTTTAAAAACAGTGTTTCATGCATTTACAGTAAGTTACAAGTCACTGGTGTACACGTACAAAAGCTAAACCCAACTTACTATCTCTCGATGCAGACCTCTCCGATCTCCCAGGATGGGCAGTAGTTAGTACCTTATGAGTTTGATCCGTGGCCCACGGAAGGCAGCCACTGACAGTTATAGGTGGATCACTGCAACACAGTGGAGGTAGCAAAGAGTTTATAAGATCCAAGGGGGGGCTGTACTGCCGCCCCGAAATTAAGACGGGAGTAAAGGCTGCAAACACTGGGGGAGGGCTCAAGAAGCACTCCTACTTCCTTTTATCTGTTCCATTAGAATGTTCCCCTAAGTTATTAAAAAAAAAAAAAAAAAGTCAAGGTTAACCATCGTGTTCAAAGGACTTGAAAAGGAGGTGATTAGCTCATGCCAGTGAGGGGGACCAGAAAATTCCCCTATTTTTAGTCATATCACAAAGGACTGAGGGGAGCGTCGAAGCACATGCACAGATGTAAGTGCTCCAGTTTAAGTAGCACTGTTCCCCTCACCAGCCAGAAACTCATTAACACACACAGCTGTAAAGTACATGGCAGTGGATGGTTCCTAGGCCAGATAAGGATTCCTACCTGGGGAAAAAGCTCACGTCCTAGGACTTGAACTTAACACACAGTAAAAGCCTAGTACACCAGTTGCTAGCTCCAGCTAATTGTGAGGGAGGTGAAATGATACCTCCCACAGGCCACCCCCGCTGAGAGGGTTTGTTTCACTCTCTAGCTATGAGGGGAATGGCTATCGCTCCCACATAGGTACCACACTGTGAGCCCACTGGCACCTGCTCCTCTGCCTCCCACACACTTAACAGTGCAGCGCACACAGACTCTGCTGACAAGTGCTGTTTGGTCCCACGCTGCTATAACTATGTGACTGCAGGACAATGCCATCCACTCCATAGTTCATTCAGCGCCTTGTCCCAATGTAGTTGATGGAAAGCAGGACCACGTTGTGCAGCAAAAGAGACAGTTCGGCTTCTGCAAACACCATCAATGTTAGTGATCTGGCCAGGGAAGAGTTTGCCTTCTAACTGCCTTGGTGTTCGGGGCTTGGTACTGGAGGCAGGAAACCATGTGCAGGGAGGTGTGGCAATGAGAGGCTACTACTCTCAAAGTTTCCCTGCTTTGTTCCAGGTCCTGTGTGCATGCTTCCTTTTCTTCCACTATAGAGTCATCTCATCCTCTATTTTTTGATTCTCATGCGATGGGCGTAGAAAATTCAGAGATGGTAATGGTACTAAACAACACTGTCACACTGGGCTTCTGGTAGAAGCTGGTGCTTTGGGGACGTTTCTCAGCTCCAGAGAAATTAGTAGGCCCACCCTGATGCCCAACGGCCTAGAAAACATTAAGACCTAGCCAAAGCTTGCACACAGGAGACACACAGGCCTAATACCAACAATCAGGTACTGTTTTATTAAACCAGTAGAGTGTTTTAGTTTTGTTTTGAATTTGCATGCCTTTAGTGGTTGTCAACTGAGGCAATTTTGCCTGCCACCTTCTCCCCCCATTCCCCCGGGGACATTTGGTAAAGTTGGGAGCCTTTTTGTTGTCACAATTGGAGATGAGTGGGTGCTACTGAAATCTAGTGGGTAGAGATCACAGATGATGTTAAACATCCTATAAATCACAGGGCACCAACACCCTCCCCCCAGCCCCCCAACAAAATGTCAGTAGTGCTAGGTTGAGAAACTGCTTTAAACCAGCATGGACTCATTCTTGTGTTCCCCACAGTTCCCACCACTCCTTCTGGCCTTGCAATCTACTCGTTACCTGCACAGCCCCTGCAGGCATGGAAGTCTGGACCATTTCAATGAGACACTTGTTAGGTAAGGGGCTCACAAGTACTCAAAAGTAACCCCCCAAATAATCTCTGAATTATTTAGAGTGCAATATGGTTTGAATTTCAGTGGTATAACCATCAGGATTTGTCTTACCTTTCAGGCTGCAGGAAAGCTGCAGCCATTCTCCCAGCCAAGTTCGACACCTGTCTTCAGCAACATGGGTAGAATTCAGGCCACGGAGATAACAAGCCTACAATGCCCAGAGGAGAGACAGTCCTTAATTATCACAGAGTGAATATGCCAAGGAGGTAGAAATTCAGATATAATCCTAAATCTTCTTTTAAAAAGTTACAAGCCCATGGTGGTGGTTTGAAGCTGTATTACCCCAGAAAAACACACTCTTAAATCTAATCCATTCCTGTGGGTGTGAACCCACTGTAAGTAGGATCTTTTAATGAGGTTACTTTAGTTAAGGTGTGACCTGCCTCTTTCAGGATAGGACTTAATCCTATTACTGGAGTCCTTTATAAATGTAATGAATACGAGAGAGAGAAAGCCATGGAAGCAAGAGGCCGAAAGCGACAAAACCTGGAAGAAAAGGGAGACCAGCAGGCACTGCCATGTGCCTTGCCATGTAGCAGATGAGCCAAGTATCATCAGCAGTCAGTCTTCAGGAAGAAAGCATCACCTTGATAATGCCTTGGTTTGGACATTTTCTTGGTCTCAAACTGTAAGCTAATAAATTCCCATTGTTTAAACCCAGCCCATTTCATCGTATCTGCTTTAAGCAGCCTAAGAAACTAAAACACCCATCCCAACAAGAAACCTTTCACCATGGCAATTTGGAAAGGTTTCCATTTCTCTCTTTTTTTAAAAAAAGATTTATTTATTTACTCCCCCCCACCCCCCGCCCCGTTGTTTTGCACTTGCTGTCTGCTCTGTACGTTCTTCTGTGTCTGCTTTTTTTCTCTCTAGGTGGCACCAGGAACCGATCCTGGGACCTTCCGGAGTGGGAGAGAGGCACTCAATCTCTTGCACCACCTCACCTCCCTGGTCTGCTGCGTCTCTTATTGTCTCTCCTCTGCGTCTCTTTTATTTGCATCATCTTGCTGCACCAGCTCTCTGTGCAGGCCAGCACTCCTGCGCGGGCCAGCACTTCGCGTGGACCAGCTTACCACATGGGCCAGCTTGCCTTCACCAGGAGGCCCTGGGTATTGAACCATGGACCTCCTATATGGTAGACAAGAGTCCAATCGCTTGAGCCACATCTGCTTCCCTCTGTTTCTTTTAATTGTGCTCAAACACTGGAGTCAGAGTCCATGAACTGGCAACTGACAAAATGACAAGAAAAGAAGCCTATATAATCTAAAATATAGTGTCTTTGGTTTCTGAAGTGCCAGAAGGAAAAAAACACAAACCAAAATTACCGTGGGAAGTTCCCTCCCACTAGTTAAGTTCACTGAAAAAAAAGACATAGAAATGAGGCGAGAGAATAAAGAGCTTGGGCTTTGATATAATAAGCAAGACAAGGAGTTCAGCCTCCTGTAAGCTCAAAAGCCCACCAAGAGTTGAGGGGTGATATTACAATCAAGCTCTTACTGATTTCACTTCCTGAACGGTCAACTGGCCAATCCCCAGCCTTGCCAAAGCTTTGTCCAGTTGGTGAATCACAGTGGTATGAGTCTTCAAACGGTGTCTCAACAAGAAAGAAGGCAGGTGAGGTGTGAGAAGCATGGCCCGGCTCAAGGCTTTCTGTGACCCAACAAAACAGGAGGAGAAAATCACCATACTATTACCTCAAGCAAAGGTGTGAAGCAAGGCAATGCTGTGTAGAAAGGAGAAGGCCTCAAAGTGCTCACCATTTGCAAAGCCTGGAGCTGGTTCATGCCCAGAGGATGGTTGGAGAAACACTGTCTCAGAGCCAGGATATCACTTATTGCTGGGTGGGTGCCATGCTGTATCTTAGGAAAGGTAATAGATTGTTAGATGTTCGGAAGGTCTTGACTAACCCTCTTACCTAGTTTCAGTGCAAACTGGATCTAACAAGATTCCTGGTTTGTAGGAGTGGTTAGCTGGGGGAATACCTTGGCATACAGCTCTGTAAGATGCCACCGGAGTCCTGCATCAGAAATGAGAGGGATGGCCCTTTCTAAACTACTAAGGATTTCGGGGTGGGACTGCTTTCGGAGAGCATGATAAATATCTAAGAAATCGATTTGTTGCTTTGAGGTCCAGAAATGCCGGATGAGTAGTTGCCTGGGAAACAGGTACCTGAAAGGAAAAGGAAAAGGAAAAGGAATCACACTTTCCTGCTCAAAGTGGCATCTTTCAGATTGAGCTAAGAAAGCATTGAGCAGACATGAATATTAGGAAGAAGAGATAGAAACACAAACTCTCTGTCTCACTGTTATTCCCAAATGAATCTCGGACAAAGTGTAAAGAGACACTGAAACACAATTTCCAGCAACATTACTGAGGTATGTGAAAGAAAGCAGTAGTGGAACATCCTGGCATGCCACAATCAGATAAAATGACTCCTTCTGAACTAAAGCAAGTGCAAACATGCTTTGGACAGAGTTGGGCAGAGCTGCAGACACATCTAGACACTGAATGTGACGCTGATAACCTCAAACTGTAGCAGAGCCCTTTATGTGTACTCAGTATGGAAAAGGTAAAAAAATTGTTTTAAAACAAAATTATCCAAAGTGTGATGGTTTTGAAACATGGCCACAAATGCCATGACACTCTTCTTATTTAGAAATGGAATCTATGTACCCTTTTTTGAATCTGGGTTACTGCTTCAGTCAATAGAAGAGAGCAGAAGTGGTTCGTACGAAACTTCCAAGTCTCAGTTATAAAAAGTCATGTGACTTCTGCCTTATTCGCTGGAACACTCACCCCTGGAGTTCTAAGCTGCCTGGTACAAAGTCCACATACCCTGTGGTCGCCATATGGAAGGGGCCACATGTAGGCACTCTTTTGGACAGTTCCAACCTTCCAGTCATTCCAGCCAATGCATGGAACATATGTGTGACCTGAAGCCCCCCAGGCTGGTCCACTCACTAGGCTAAATACCACTGAGGGACCACTGTCAATACCACATGGAGCAGAAAAATCCATCATCCACCTGAGCTCTGTCCAAATTCTTGACCCACCAAATCATGAAAATGGTGGTTGTTTTAAGGTATTAAGCTTTGGTGTTGTTACGCAGCAATATATAAGTGGAACAATATATGAGGTCTTAGTTTAGAAGCATCATCTTTGGAAATAAAGAATAGTAATAAAGATATATAAGTTATCAAAATTTGAAATGCATGTTTTTCCTTGAAGAAAACCTTTGTCCCAAATTGCTATGCCCCTCAGGGGTTAGACTGCTGCTTCTAGGGATTACGGAGAGGGTCATTATCTTATTTCACATCACACAAGGGCAGCTAAAAGATAGGGAGAATCTAGCCTTCTATATCTATAGCTGTGATGTAGCCCAGCCACCCAGGTGTTACTGAGTGCCTCTTACAAACCTTGAGATAATGACAAGATTGGAATAGGAAGTGTGAAAATCTCTGCCTAGCTTCTGAAGGGAAAAGCTCTTCTTAAAATAATTTTTAATAAAAAAGCTACATATCTTCAGAATGCTGGGGAAAGGGAAGTCTGTACTCACATCAGCAAGAAGACCAGGTAGTTGGCAAAGGGTGGAATGGAAATGATACCTAGGAAAAGACACTTCATGACGTCTCGGCGGAACTAAGCAAACACAAACACAGATGCAGTTTTAAACCAGGTAATCTCTTAAAACCATGGACAATCCCTCCACCCCAATGTGCAATAAATTTCTGTCAAAGCCCACAAAAGGATCAAGGTTATTTCTAACTACCTCTAGATAGCAAATTCCTTGAGGACAAAACCTCTGATTTGTTCACTTTTGTATCCCAAATAATGTCTAGTAGTAGGCTTGACATACCAAATTCCCCAGTGAATTCTTCCGATCTGCAAAATGTATCCTTTAGTCTTACTTTCAGCTCCAAAACTATCCATCAAGTCACCACCAAATACTACTTTCCTGCTGCCCTTTGAATCTTTCCAGATTTTTATATGTATAGAAATTAACTGCATTTGGATGTTTACACTTTTCATTCATAAAGTATGTCAGAAACTTTTGAGCTCTTTATGGAGGGCTACAACTCTGAATTAACCCAATTCTGACAAGTAATCTGATGCTCTCATTCAGTTCAATACTTTGATCTCACAGCAAAGCAAATGTTTATCAGTGGTGAACAATGGAGGGAAGAGAAAATCTGAGATCTCGTTCATTTTATTTATCTCACCATGAACTTCTGGATACCTGCCCCTGGCCCATACCTGTCTCAAATGCTCCATCTCCCGGTATGAAAGTTGATGAAACTTTATATTGTGCTTCAACATATTTGTCTTTATTCTTCTAGCCTTTTTGGCATCAGCCCATAACATCTGCAATCCTGCCTCATTAAAGTAGAGCAGAGTGTGATGTTATCCCAGTTTGAATCTTACCTTAGCTTCCTACTTCACATTCACCCACATGCACACACACACATACACACACACACATTTGTCCCTCCCCAACCCTACTCTTAATAAAATAAATTAAAGCTTCAAACTAGGTAACTTGAAATTCTTCTGAGTCCAACCCATATCTCTTTTTTCATACTCCCCAGTCCACCCCCAGCACATCACCTCTCTTCCAGTCAAATTAAGCTTATGTGACCTACTTTGGAATGATGTCCCTCTTTTGATTCATTAATTACTCACTCACTTTTTAAACTTAAGATTCAAAACTCCCTACCCCCAGGAAGTCTGGCTCAATTAACTCTGTGTATTCCCCAACCAAATATCATTTACTCATCTGGAATACTTTTATAACTACTGTAATTCAATGTATTTCTATGATTTGCATTTTTAATCATCATTCTACAATAATGCTGACATCTATCTAGTACTTTAGTTTTTAAAAAATGCTTTAATATTTATGAATGAAATATTATGATGTCTAGATTGGCTTCAAAATAATCCAGAAGGTGGGCATATAGATGAAACAAGATTGGTGGCCATGAGTTGATAATTGTTAAAGTGAGATTCAGCACACAGAAGTTCATTATACACTCTCTACTTTTGTGTATATTAAGAAATGTCCATAATAAAAGGTTAAAAACCAACCAACCAAAATGCTTTCAGACTCTTTTCTCATTTGATCCTAATTACAAACTTGGGGGTAGAGATGGGAGTAGAAAAGCAGGCATTCTTATCTCTACAGCTAAGGATAAGCAATTTGTGCAAATGCATGAAATTAGTAATAATGATAATAATATTCAGAATTTACAATGTAGTAGTTTATTGTAATTGGTGCTATGATAAAAGTATATAGTATAATAATTAATAACTAACATTTATTAAGCACTTACTATGGACCAGGACCTGTTCTAAGTACTTTACATGTATTGATTTCTTTAATTCTCACAGTCTCATTCTATTATTAGAGCTGGGTTCTATTATTATCTACATTTTATAGATAAGAAAACCAAAGGACAGAAAGGTTAAGTAACTAGTCCAATCACACAGACAGTGACCAGCCAGGATTTGAACCAAGGCAGTATGGCTCCAGAGCAGACACTCAACACTGTACCATCTCCTAGGAACTGGCTGGGTTCTGATTTGAACCAAGACCGTCAGAAACCAAATATATGTAGCATGATTTCCACCAATAGGATAGATTTGTGACAAGCATTTGACCACATTCTCTTACAGGCCAGTCAACTAATAGATCACAGGGCAGGTCTGTGCTGCCACAGATCTCTGCCCATGCATGACAAAGAATTTCTACTATAGTCAAATGTGTGGTTAAGAAAAGTTAAATGCGAGAATGTACCTAAATTCTATATTCCCCAAGGAGTGTTGTCAGTTGTTTCCCATGATACTTTTCTAGAAACATCCTCAAGAAGTACTAAAGTATAAGGCTTAGTTTACTGCTCAAGAACTTATGAAGCAGAAGATATTCCAGCTCTCACCCCCAAAGTTGAACCTGCAAATGATCTTACTTAGAACCTAACTCTCTGGCATTGATTCAAGGGATTTCTATTTTAGTTTTGTTTTTACCTTTCATGAAGATTGTGTACAGGATATAGAAGCGGGGAAAATGACGACCCAAGAAACGATGGTATTTCTCATTAATCACTTTTGTCTTGGTCACCACATAAGAGATCAAGCTCTTCTCGTCTGCCTTTGGAGAGAGATGAAGCTTTGAAGACCTACAAGAAAGATCAAAGAGACTGTCTGGGAACCAGCCCTGGAAGCCCTCTCAGACCTCAAATCCCTACTGTAAAACACCAGCCTCGAAGAATGTATGCCTGGACCTGAAACTTTTGAAATCCAAGTATGGTCATGGTGCCATGGAGAGATAAGCAATCAAACTGAGGGAGATTCAGGCAGTGTCAGGGAGTGTGAGGAGTCTGGAAACAGCGCAAGGCTTGCGGGACACTTCGGGCTACAGGCTAAGGCCAGAGAGAGGTGGGAGCGAGATATTAGCAATAAATCTGAGCCGAAAAAAGTTAGGCTGAAAGATGAGCTCAAGACATGCGCAGAATTCAGACAATGTGGTGTACTGAGAATTAAGAGGCCAGGTTACTAGCGGGAACCAGGGTGCAAATCATAAGCAGAAAAATAAAAATCCCGGGGCGCGGCCGAAGAACCCAGAGAATTAAGGCGGCTCTGGACAGCGTGCAAGCAAGATTAAGCCAGTGGAAGGCCCTGCACGTAAAAAAAAAAATGCTTTTCTTTCTACAGGTCCCTCACCGAGGGCCCCTCCAGGCCAGGCTAGAGCGACCAAGTTGAAGCCTCCGGATGACAAAAGGTCCAGGGATGACCGCCGAGCCCCAGAGAGCAGCCCGAGCCCAGAACACCCTGGAGAGCGCCATCTTAATAGAGAAGGAGGGGGAGAGGAGAGGTTGTTTTCAGGTCAAAGTTCACTGTGCGTCGCGTTCGTTCGAAGACGCATGCGCCTCTCCTGATTGCTGATTGGTAGCCATAGCCCTCTTGGCTCCGATCCAAGCCAAGCGGGAGACGGACTCAAATACTAAATGCGGAAGAAGAACCAGGATTGGACACAGCCAGGACGTCCTGGATTAAAGGCGCCGGAAATGGACTATTCCCGATGGAGCGAGGGTATATGCCAGTGATGGGGTGTGTGATCTCGTGGACGTCCTTTCCTTGAATAGCCTAGTGACCCCTCGCGACTCCCTGGGGTCTCAGAGCTTCCCAGCTCCGCCCTTTCCTCCCGCCCGTACCCGGGTCGTCGGGGCCTTGACACATTTCATCTCAGGTGCCGGGTGCCAGTTTGGCAGTTCTTCAGGCCGTGGCGCCTCCTAGGGCTGGGAGGACACGCGGTGCCCTCTAGTGGTGGCGGCCTCACTAGGCAGGGAACTGTCCATTTCCCAGTCACATACTGGCGGCGGAGGGTGGAGGCCGTACGGCCTAAGTACACTTCATTTTGTTGAGGTTTCCCAAACTAGGTCGGCGGAAAAAGGCTTTTCGTTAAGCGCTTCCTGAAACTCTAACTCGGTTCTTGGCTTAATATCACCTTTCTGAGAGACCTTTTCTAATAACCCTATCATAAATGGTGCCCTCCAAAAGGACACGCTCTTTGTCTCACATCACCCTGTGTATTTTCTTTATAGCTCTTATCACTTATATTGTATGTTCATTTGTTTTCCTGTTTGGCCGGCCCCTTGAACTAGACTGAGGACAATTACCTTCTCTGTCTTGTTTGCTGCTCTACCTCCAACATTAGGTCTAGCATCATGCCTGGCACATAGTGCTCAGTGAACATTTTAAAAATAAATTTAGTTAATACTTGAAACTGGGAAGGATTTCCAGAAGTGGTTCTTAGCTGCCTCCGAGAATGGACAGCCCTCCTGGGTACATAGGAATATTTAACCGACATGGAGAAAGAGCATCCCATTTGGAACCAGCTCTAGGTTCAAATCTTAGCACTGCCATTTCCTTCAGTGTATGTGACTTTGGACATGTCACTTTCGCTGTAAGTTTATTTCCTCTGTAGTAGTACCAATTTTATAGGAGTTCTGTGAGGATTCAAGAAGAAAATGGTTGTGAAATTCCCACATCTGTATAGTGTTTCATGGGTCACATATATTAGCAGAGCTATTTTATAATTGTTCTATAAGTTCTCTAACTATGGGGCTGGAATGGAATGGTCAAGTCTCTATAAGTACTAAGTAGGTGGGATGGAAAGTTAAGTCAAGGTCTCTGTCTTCAGACAGTTTCCAAGTCCTCTAAACTATGTATCTCAAGAATGTTCAGCTCTTAAAATTGTAGAACACTCCTGGAAAGAAGAGGGCAAGATCAATCAAGGGACAGTTTTGTGGAGGAAATTGGAAGGAACTGTGCCTGGAAGACTGGAGTAGAGAAAAGGCACTCCGTACAGTAAAAGAATATGGCAGAAACAGGAATTCATTCATTCCTTTCTCAAATATTTGACCACCACCTCTCCCCTTCCTGCCACTTCACAACACACACATAAAGTCTAGTTGGTTATCCCATCTATTTTTCACACAGCCAGCTTCCTTCCATCTTCTCTGCCACTAGTCTAGTCCAAGCTACCAGCTTCAGGTCTAGACTGCTGCAATAGGCTCCTTTCTAATTTCTCTGCCATCTATTCTTGCCTCTCTCCAACCAGTTTATGCTGCAGCTGGAGAAAGCTTCTAAAATGGCAAATCTGAGTTTGTCACTCCCCTTTATAAAACCGTTCGTGTTTTCTATTTCTTAGAATAAAGTTCAGATTCCTTAACCTGGCCTTTACAAATCCTTACATTATTGACCTCAGCCAGACTTCCCAACCTCATCTCATCATATCATTTCCCCTTAGCTCTCTATGCCTAGAATCTTTGGCCTTTCAGTTCTACTGTGGGCCAGACAACTTTCTGCCTTCGGGTTTTTGCACGTTACTCTCTGTGGAGTTTCTTCCCTCCATCTTCCCTCCCTCCTAGCTAACTCCTACTTGTCTTTCAGATTCCAGCTGAAATGATAATAGCTAACATTTATTGAACACAGACTATGTGTCATTATTGTTCTTAGTGCTTTACCTGTATTAACTCATTTAATCTTCACCATAACTTCACGAGGCAGATACTCTTGTTTTCTCTGCTTTGTAAGTGAGGACAGTGAAGTTAAGAAACCTGCTCAAGGTTTGAGGCAGGATTTGAACACAGGCAGACTGTCATTAGGACACATGAATTACTGCTGCACTATATAAACAGCACAAGTACAGGAAACACTTTTTTTAACCTTATGCATCTTTACCTAGCTAAACTTATCTTTCATGGTAGTTAACATGATCATGATTAATTAGCTGTGTCATTACACATTTAATGGCTGTGTTTTCCACTGATTCTATCTAAAGTTGTGCCCATCGAAGGACACACATTATATTTCCGGTCCCCAGTACAGTGCCTGGCACATAAGAGGTGCTTTAAAAAAAAATGTGTCAAGGGGAATGATGTAGCTCAAGTGTTTGAGCATGGTACCTCCTAAAAAAAAAAGTTAATTGAAAGATAGTAAGTCGATAATCTAGGGACTGTATAATATAGTGATTTTGGTAGTAGATGAGGATTGTGGTTATCAATACAAATACAAGAATGTTCTTCTAATACAAGGTATTAAGAATATGGCAAGGGGAGAGTGGGGTGGAATGGCGTGGGCTGGCCGCCGGCCTGGGGCATGAAAAATATTCTCTGACCTAAATCCTGAATTGGTTTTGTTGGTCAAAAGATCAAGATGTTACTGTTTGTGAGGATCAATGGGCTGGTGAGACAATACTTCAATCAACTTTCACCAGTCAGTTATTAAATCTTGGGAGTTATTCTTCTCTTCAGCCTGAAGAATACTCCAGTGTCGGTCGTGCCATGGTTTTTCAAGCCTTACTGGCATATGCATCTTCAAAGCATCCCCACCTCAGAGCTCTTCCTCAGAGACAGCCTCAGAAAGTGAACAGTGTAGAGTTCGTAGAACTGGAGCAGCTTCAACCTGACGTTTTAGTCCATGTAATACTAAGAGTTGTTGATATCTTTGTCCTGACAGAGGTATTATACAATTACAGAGGACAGAGGCAAAGGAAAGTTACGTTAACAGTGGAACAGGCCCAAGGCTAACATTATGTGCTTGTCTTATGGAGAGACCTGGCACCCTCAACTTTAAAGGAGAAAAGATTGTATTTGGGAATTTAAGTATCTTCTTGTTCAGCACAACTGCATGTTAGAAAACCTAGAATTGCATACAACGCCTTGGTCATCCTGTGAGTGTTTGTTTGGTGATGATATAAGAGCAGTTCAGTTTAAAGCGAAATTTCAAAAGAGTGCACCATCATTTGTGAAGATGTCAGACTTGGCAACACACCTAGAGGATAAGTGTTCAGGTGTGGTTTTAATAAAACCCCAGATTTTTGAGCTGGCATTTCCTGTTACCACAGCCCACAAGCTGCAGATAGCAATCAATGTTTGTAATTCTCTGGAGAGTATTTTCTCTTCTCTCCCCAACATTATATATACCAGGTGTGCAAAATGTGGATTGGAGCTAGAAACAAATGAGAACAAGATCTGCAAACAGTGTTTCAGCTGCTTGCCATTTACTATGAAGAAAACATTCCATAGGCCAGCTTTAATGACTGTAGTTGATGGAAGTCAAAAGGTTTACATCCATGTGGGATCAGAGATGGTAGAGCAGATTCTTCTCAACATTTCTCCCGATTGGCTCAACAGAGTTATAGTGCCCTCCTCAGAGATCACCTACGGGATGGTGGCAGCGGACATATTACACAACTTGTTGGCAGATAGAGGGACACCGTGCACAATGGAAGTTCAGAGCCTTTTTGTGTTAGATGAGAACAGCTATCCATTACAGCAGGATTTCTACCTACTGGACTTTTATCCCAAACCTGTGGAGTAAAGCATGCAACTTTACACCCTTCTCTGAGAGCAGATGAAAAAATTGCCAAAGTACTGAAAAGATTTGTCTTCTGAAATAAATAAATATTTTTTACAAGTAGAACTGTGCTAAATATATAAATTAAAATGTTTTTATAAGGAAAAAAAAGAATATGGTGAGGGGAGCGGACGTAGCTCAATGGTTGAGCGCCTGCTTTCTATGTATGAGGTTCTGGGTTCAATCCCGGTATGTCCTAAAAAAAAAAAAAAAAAGTATCAAATGAATAAATACCTTATATACCTGAATATAAGGTAATATTTTTCCTCTCAAAGTGATTCCTCAGAAGAGAAGTTGCCTTATGTTTTGAGTTCTTACAAAATCTCCCATTCCAGTCTATGCCTGTTTTTTTTGTGTGTGTGTGGTATATTTTGTTTTGAATCAAAGTACTGTTCAGGGAAGCTGCAGCTGAAATAACCTCAACTGATGCTAGTTTTTGAATCTTTGGAGGTCACTTGATGAAATGAGTTAAAAACAAAAGGAGGCAAAACAATTTAAAACAGATTTAGTGATTTATTCTGAGGTTAGGATCTTACAGTTTCAAATGTTAGATGTTGTTGCAAATAAGCCTTTTAAAAAGCATTAGGAATAGTGGGTACAGGGTTTCTGTTTGGGTATGATGAAAAAGTATTGATAATGCATTGTGATGGTAGCACAACATTGTGAATATAATTAATACCACAGAATTGTACACTAAAAAATAGTTAAGATTGGAAATTTTGTGTTATATGTATATTACCACAGTAAAAAAATTTTTAAGCAACAGGAAGTGGTTATATTGTAAGGATCAGGAAAATAAAAGCATAGCATGAATTAAAAAGAAAAAACAACTGTCTTCATGTTATGCAACCAGTCCTCAAAACAACTTAGATATATATGAGGATGATATGATCTAGAAAGAAGATATCTTCTGGAGATTGGCATACTTGATGATAAAAGTGGATACATTTTAGTAAAACTTTAATAAAATTGTGTTATAAATTTTGAGTGAAAAGTATTATATCTAAATTAATATTTTACATGTGATTTTAAATGTGTTGCTAAAGAATCTTAAATAAAATTGAATTTTTACTAAATTATTAAGCAAAGTAGACATTTGATGGCAATATATATTCAGATTGACAAAAAACTACTTTTTAGCTCTTCCTGTGAAAACAAGGCATTGCTTTATATTTAAGCACACAAATAAAAATGTGCAATATATTTTGTTAAGTGTTGTGGGGAACAGAAATATGGGGTGATATCAGCTTGATGCATCTAAAGAACCAGAAGAAAACTAGCTTGGCTGTAACAAATTGTTACGTATTAGAGATAGTTCATGTTTTCATTAATCCCCAATTATTGAGCATCTGCCCTTGGCTAGACACCTTCTTATTGCTTAGAATAAATAAGAGATTAGACAGATAAAGATTGCAGCTCTAGAATACTTTACATTATGAAATGATTGAGAGATATGTTTGGAGTACTAAAGGGAATCAGGATGCTAGGGATTTGGATTTGATTTGATAGGTATTATTAGGTAACCCTAATGCACTTTGTCCCAGGGAATAACAAGATGAAAGTGATATTTTGGAAAAATTAGTCTGGAATGGTGTCCAGGAGGAATTAGAGTGGGAAGAGACTGGAAGTTAAAGATACCAGTAAGGTTATTATGAGGATCTGGATAAGAGATGGTGAGGAGCCACTGGACTGCCCCAAAATGGTGAGCTTTTTTTTTTTTTTTTTTTTTTAATTTAAAAGTTTCAAAAATTTACAAACTGTCTATACCCACCCAGGTTTGTGGTGAATAAATGGAAACCAAAGTATGTGCCCCCCCACTACAGTCCATATATCATTTCCCTAGTCATCTATGGCTTGTCATCAGCATTTGCTGTTCATTCTGCAAACCTTTGAGGACCTGCCCTGCAGCTACTCTGCTGAGTTCCAGGGAAATAAAAAGTTCAGAGGTGTAGTAGAGAAGGTTGACATTCGAAAATAATTGTGTTTTCGTGTGATACATGTTGTACAAATGTCCCAGGGAGAGAGAAAGAAAGGAGTAATAAATTGATCAGTTTTGGGGGTGAGGGAGGACATCAAGGTGAAGAGAAGCTGATCTAGTTTGAACTAGATCTTGGAGAAAATATTGGAGATTGCCTGGCAGACATGTACTGGGGAGAAGTGCTTTCAATGAAGCGGGAACAGCATGTGCAGAGATAAGAAAGAATGAAACTTCAGGGACCTGTTTTGCTAGCAGAGATAACATAGTGATTTACCACCTTTAGATACTAATTTATTGAGTTTGACAGGCTCGTTTGGGGCAGGTTCTTCCCAAGGCACTCAAAAAATAAAAAAATAAAAAAGCCCCAGTAGTCCCAGAAAGAGTTTTAATAACCAATGGTTAATACTACTCTATAATACTCCCTCAGACTTCTAAGATAAAAAACAACAACAACAAAAAACAACTCCTTAATCTCTTAAAAGGAAAGGTACAAAGAATACTATAACATTCATTTATATATTCATCACCCAAAATGAATAAACACTGTCATACTTATTTTTTCCTCCTAAGTCCCATTACCCACATTTCCTCTCTCCCCTAAGGCATACCTTTTATATCAGGCCACTTTTAATACTCTGACTATGTATGTATGTGTCCACAAATAGTATAGTATTTTTTTAAAATGTTTTAAAAATTCACATAATTGGTTTCATGCGGCACTTAATTTTCTGCATCTTGTTTTGTTTCCCTCAAATTTATGTTTTAAAAATTCATCCAGGAAACGGGAGTGGCTCAGTCGATAGAGCCCCCGTTTACCATATGGGAGGCCCCAGGTTCCCTTCCCGGGGCCTCCTTGTGAGGGCAGGCCGGCCCGCGCGGCGCGAGGGGCTGATGCAGCGGGACCTCACAGCAGGGGGAAGATAAGCGGACACAGAGAAGACACACAGCGAATGGACACAGCGGGTGCAGGCAGCAAGGGGGGTATAAATAAATCTTAAAAAAATAAAAATAAAAAGAAAGAAAAGCTCTATGAAGTTAAAAAAAAAAAAATTCATCCATGTATATAGAGGTCATTAGTCTTAACTAGTATGTTGTGTTCGATCACATGAATACACCCCCAATTTGTTCATCCATTCGCTATTCACTGACATTTGCATTGTTTTCAGTGTTTCATTATTGCAAACACTGTATTGCAGGGAACATCCTTAAACATGTCTCCTTGGACTTATGTATGAGAGGTTTCCTTAAGCAGTGTTTTCAAAGTTGTTGTTTTTATTTCTTTTAAATCTCAACTCACAGAAATACATCTTATCAGGACCCAGTTCATATATGAAATAAAAGCTTAACAAAAATACCCTTTCTATGTGCCCTCTAGTCCCTATTCTGTTGCATTCTGTTCTATTTTATTTTTGTAAAATGCTGGACATGACCCACTAAATTGATTTTGTGACCTGACCCACTAAATTGATTTTGTGACCTATTAATTGATTGAAAAATACTGCTCTAAAGCATATATCTAGAAGTAGAGTTCTTGGGCCAAAGAATATGTGTGTTTTCAACTTGCGTAGATATTGTCAAGTTGCTCTCCAAAGTGGTTGTGTCTATTTTATTTTATTTATTTTTTATTTTTTCAAAGATCTATCCATTTATTTATTTAACCTCCAACACTTGTAGTTCTCTGTCTTTTTAATAGTGGCCATTCTGATAGGTGTGAAATGATATCTCATTGTAGTTTTGATTTGCATTTCCCTAATCATGAGTGATGTTGAGCATGTCTTCATGTGTTTTTTTGCCATTTGTATTCTTCTTTGGAGAAATGTCTATTCAAGTCTTTTGCCCATTTTTTAATTGGATCGTTTATCTTTTTATTGTTGAGTTGTAACATCTCTTTATA
>JAQZBX010037578.1:0-23743 GCA_029593785.1 Cabassous unicinctus | reverse complement strand
AAAAAAAAAAAAAAAGAGAGAGACACAGAAGAGAGACAATGAGAGACACAGCAAATCAGCGAGCTGAGGTGGCGCAAGAGACTGAGCAGCCTCTCCACTCCAGAAGGTCCCAGGATCTGTTCCCAGTGCTGCCTAAAGAGAAGACAAGTAGACACAGAAGAACACACAGAGAGCAGACAGAGAGTGCAAAACAATGGGGAGGGGAGAGAAATAAATAAATAATAAACAAACAAACAAACAAACGGGAGCGGATGTAGCTCAAGTGGTTGAGCGCTTCCTTCCCATGTACAATGTCCTGGCTTCAATCCCCAGTACCTCCTAAAAAAAAAAAAAAAAACAACAAAGGAAGAGGCAGGAAAGAAGGCTGGCTGGGCTCCCAACACCCTGCCAGAGTGAGGTTCCTGGAACCGTCTCCAAGGACAGCCCCTTCTCTTGGAGGCACGGGTCATTTGAGAGGTCAGAGATTGACTGTCATAGATTGAACAGACTTCATATGGTTAACAAAATAGATGGTGGTAGAAAGTGTCTCTTAGCATACTGGTATAATTCCTGTATGAATCTGAGACCGTGTCAGAGGGATGGAGGGACAGAGAAGATTGTCTAAAGTGTCGCTGTCCAACCTAGTGGCCAATAACCGCTTGTGGCTGTCGCACACTTGAAATGTGGCTAGTCAAAATTGAGATGTGCTGTAAAGACAAAATACACACCAGATTTCCAAAACCTGATACAAAAAAAACATAAAATATCTTGTTAATTATTTTTATATTGATCACATGTTGAAATGATAATATTTTGGCTATATTGAGTTAGATAAAATGTACTTTGAAAGTTAATTTCACTTGTTTCTTTTCACTTTTAAAAAAGTAGGACGACTAGAAAATGTGAAATTACATGTGTGTCTTGCATTATGTTTCTACTGGACAGTGCTGGTCCAAAGCAAGTAGCTACAGCATTGCCTCCCCGGCACCAAAAAGGGAGTCAGAGGCTAAAATAACCCTCGTAACATAAAGGAGCTTACAGAAGATGGGTACCACTTCATCAGCGAGGCACCTTCATTTAATGGTAAAACAAAACAAAACAAAAATCTCTGCCTGTACACAGTAGTTTTTAACCCTCACTGGGCTTCAGAATCACCTGATGAGCTTTAACAACCCTGGGTGCCCAGAGACCCTGAGTCACTTGTCTGGGGAAGAACACAGCATCTTATTTTTCAAAAGCCCCAGGTGGTCTTACTGTGCAGCCAAGGCTGAGAACTGCTGTCCCAAAGGGCGTTGCCTAGTTTGGAATCTGACTCTATCACTTACCAGCAGGGTGGCTTTGGGCAGCTACCTAACCTTTCTAAATCTCCATTTTCTTGTCTGTACAATAGAGATAACAGTAAGTGTTGATGTGTGAATTTATTCCCCATGTAGAAGTACCTAGCACATGACTTGGTATACAGAAAATGCATAAGAGCTAAGTTGCTCTTTTTCATATATGGGTTATGAATTATTTCCGTTTGTCATAACAAAAGGCTGCCTGCAACTAATGAGTCAGTGCAGACCTGCACAGAAATACACACCATGAAAGGTGGCAAAATAAAATGTATGCTTACTTTCATCTCCATTTTCAGCTCAGTGCCTTTGGTGTCTTGGAAACTGATTATTCAGAAGAAACTGAGGCAACACCCAGCAGAGTAAACATGAAAGAGCTGTGATTTTCAGATCAAACAGATTACCAATTTTGACTTCACCACTTAACTGCTGTGTGGCCTTGGATAAGCATCTTAACCTCTCTGAACCTTAGTTGTTTTTTTATCTGGACAATAAAGATAGTAAAAGTGTCTACTTTAATAATAGGTTTTTCAAAGGGATTACATGAAATCACCCACCAAACACACCTAGCACAAAACCTGGAACTTGATGGGAGCTCAAATAATGTTTATCTTCTCCCTGGTTTCTGTCCTGAACTGACTGTGGACTTTGGGCAAGTCCCAAATGCTCTCTAGATCTCAGGATCCTCATGTGATAAAATGAATAAGTTGACCCCAAAAGTCAATTTCAGGTCTATCCTCACAAGCCAATTCTTATGAGACAGAATATGCCCATCCATCAAGAAAAAAATAGCAACATAGAGAGAGAGGACTAGAAGCAGCAAGAACACAGCATACGGGAAAGGATAGCAAAGGTGGGCAGCAGGAGAGTAGAAAGAGCATGGACTTAGAGTCAAAGAGACAGGTTTGCATGCCAGCTTAGCGTCTTATTAGGAGCTGTGTGGTCTGGGCAGATAATTTATTTGCATGGGCTCCAGTTTCCTCATCTGCAAAATGGAGCTGCTGAGACTGAGCCGCTGGGGGTATCATGAGGACTCATTAGGGTAGTGTGTGTGTCCAGGGCCTGGTTAATAAAAGCAGCCCCTATTCTTAGGAGCCAGGCTCCCTCACTGACTCTGCAGGATTCCAGTCCCCAAGGCCTTTCCCAAACCCCTGCCAGAGGCCAGACTCCGGTCACTCAAGGAGTACAGAGTGAGTGGGGGAAATCAGGAGATAAGCGTGTCCAGTTCCAGGCAGCCCTTACAGCAGACTCACCCAGGTGTGCATCGGGAATGTGGGGAGGAGCCTCAGCCCAAGGGGACAAAGCCCCTTCCCTCAGAGTGGCCGGTGCTGCCTTCAGCAGCAGAGGAGCAGGGCACAGAGCCAGGCGAGGCCTTGGAGGTCATCTGGTCCCACCACTGCCACCATTTTATAGATTGTTTGCTTTTTAAGTCCAGAGAGGAGAAGAAACAGAACTCAGGCCACAAAGCAACCCAGTTGCAGAGCCATGATGAGAACCCAGATGACTGGGACAGGTGGGCCCTCTAGGAACACACCTGTATGCCTGAACAGAGAGAATGTGAGGACAGCTTCTTCTCCTCTTACACCAAATATGTTCCTCTTCCTCCTCCCTGATGAGAACTGCTCCTATGTGGGAAGAGAGGACAGGTACAATCACAGGCATGGGCATAGTTCTTGATAGTCCCACAGATTTTTCATATCTGATCCTAACAAGCCTGCAAGGCCAGAAGGTTGATCCTCATTATGAAGGCAAAAAAACTAGGTTTGGGGGAGATCAAGAGGCTTATTCAAGGTCATGGGACAGTTGTGAAGGACAAAGCCAGGGCCTGAACTCAAGAGCTCTTGTTCCAAGCTTGTATGCAAAAGGCAAATACCCTTTAGAGAAGTCACACTGGTGCCAGCTCGGGTATAAGTAAGTACCATCTGGGGATTTGTACTGGCAATCAGGAAACCTAGCTCTATGAAGAGCTTCTTGACCTTTGCCAAGCTACTTCTGCAATTTGGGCCTCAATTTTCTCATTTGTAAAATGAGGTTTTCCCAGATGACCCCAAGATCCCTTCCAGATGTGACCAGTTATGACCCTGGGTCTCAGTCCTATGCCCATTGGCCTCCTTCTCCCCTGCAGGCTGCTGTTCCCATGAACCCAACAGGCCTTACAGTTAATGAGCTCCTCAGCAAAGAGCAACTAATCTAATCATAAACATGGCTACCACTTTACAAGCCCCTGTTATCTACCTGCATCTATGTATCTCTAATCCTAAAACATGCTGCACAGGGAGCCTTAATATCTCCATTGCACAGATGAAAAAGCTGAGGTTTGAAGGGTATAAGGGACTTTCCCAAGGCCACATAACTAGGAAGTGATGGTTCCAGGGTTTGAACCTACAGCTACTCTCTTGATAACTCCATACTATCTCCTACCTCATCATCTAAACAGCCCCACTATTATTTTCCCTTGGATTCTGAGTTTTTCCTGCCTCTTAAGGAAGTTTATTCTTGAATGAGGAGGGCAGAGACCCCTTGACTGGCTGCCAGTCAGCCAAGGTTCCCCCCAGTTTTCCCTGCAGCATCACCTCCAACTCCAGGAACTGGGAAAAAATAGCAGGGTGAGAAAGGTGTTTGACAACATTCAGGCTCACATAATTACTATAATGTGCAAGATATCCCCTGGAAGCTAATTCAGTTTATAAATACAAGTATATATAGCAATTGGTAAGGATCACAGGGCTTGCTAAATGTCTCTTTTTTATAAACCTCAGAAATAACAACTGTGCTAAAGAAGTGGAGATGAGGGCTTTCTTTTTCAGCTCTTTGGCCTGATTCTTCCTAATGCATGAGAGGGGAGAACAGAGAGCAAAGGAGAGTGACTGAAAGGGAATCCCAGAGGAGAGCAAATTCAGAGTTCTTTAGAGGGTCAGAGGGAGAGAAAGCAAAGGTTATATGTCCTACTAAAGAGGTTGTGTCTCATTCCTAGAAACCTGGTCACCAGAAGCAGAGGGGTAGCAGGTGGCAGGTGATGGCTATCAAGACTACAGCCTCCTGGTTATACCAAGACAGGAAGAGGCAGATCGAGTAGAGAGGAAAGAGGATGAAGAGAGAGAAAGAGAAGTATGAAGACCATCTGACTCCCTCAGGGTCCTGGGTGGCTCCAGTCTGGCTTGTGGTCCTCAGCTCAGCCTAGCTACCTTCACCTACCCAGTGTCTCCATCGGCACCGCAGCCAGCACCCCTCCATTTCCCTGAACCCAGACTTCCCATCCTCCCAATCCACTGTGCTCAGAACAGCCAGGTGCTTTTTGTAACATGGCAAATATCATTTCAAGAGATGTTGCCTCAACTCAGGGCTTACTTCCTCCAGTTACCCCTCATGACCTCAGTCTGGGGTAAGTGTCTTTTCTGATGGACTCCCTTAGCATCCTGTACTTCTATTACAGCATGTGCTACACCGAAGGGTCATCACTTCAACTACACTGAGATCCTTGAGGGCAAAGGTTTTGTCTCATTCATTTTGGCATTGCCAGCATAATGCAGAACACATAGTAGGTGGACAATGCATTCTGTTGTGGTTAACTAAATAAGTAGATGATAAAGGAATGCATTTCTTGGGCTTTCATTGACTTAGAACATCAACCAAATAACCCCTCTATATGTATGACCTTCAAAGGTCCTAATCAAATTTATTTTTGAGTCTACTATGTGTAGAATTTTGTGCTGGGTACTATTGAAGCAACAGTGAGAGAGAGGTCACCCTTGCACTCAAGGCCTAGAAAGTATAGTAAGTGCTTTAAGAATCAATGGAAGAAGAGATTTCTAGCCTAGAGAGTCAGGGGAAGCTTCTTGGTGGAGGTGAGACTTGAGTGGGGCCTTGAAGAAATGGGAAGATAAGTGAAAAGGAGGGGGGTGGTGTTCTGGGCAGCAATATGGTCAGATATGTAGTAGAGGGATTGTTGGGAGGTGATGGGTTGCCTTCCTTGGTTGGAAAGAAGCTCCTTGTTGAATACAACTGGCAGGTGAGTTTGGTAAGAGACTGAAAGGGGATTGTGAAGGTGCCTGACTTGTGCCTATGGGGTCTAGGATTCATTGTGTAAACAATGAGAAAACACCAAGCTAAATCTAGCTGGCTCATGCTAGATTGGGCAAACACCTGGGAGATTAATTAAAAGGTTATTGTGATAGTTCAGGCAGAAGGAAGAGGGATCTGAACTGGAGAAATGATGAGGATGGGAAAGAAAAGAGCAAGGTGAGCAAGATTATGAAGAAATAATTGTCGAGACTTGATTGACTGACTGTGGCAGTGGGGACAAGGCAGTGAGAGGAAATTGCTCAAAGCCCTCATGGGGAATTAGTCGATGATAGGAAGCCCTTCAGGAAGACTCTGGTCAGCAATTCTCCAGGCTCTCCCAAGCTTTGGGAGCTGCTGCTTTTTCTCAAGGAAAAAGAGGTGTTTGGTTGAAATGTGCATACTCAGCAACAGCTTCACATCGAATGGGAACTAAGCGCTTATTTCGTGTGAGATATTGTGCTAAGCCCTTTACGCACATCTGTATGTTGAACTCTCGTTACATATTTTTGAGGCAGATATTGTTTTCTGCATTCTACAGACGAAGAATTTGAGGCTCAGACAGGTTGAATAAATTTCCCAATATTAGGCAGTCAAGCAATTTATCTGACTCCAGTGTTTGTGAAAATCATGGTCTGGAAGTCATAGAAACCAGGGTTCTAATCCTATTCACACTAGTGATAGCTCTGTGACATTGGTCAAGTTAGAGACTTCAATTTCCATGTCCATAAAATGGATATAATGATACCTGCTCTGTTTACCACCTGTGTACTGGTCAAAATAAAAATGGGATGGTGTATTTGAAATTGTTTTGTAAATGTGACATGCTTTAGGAATATAAATGTACAACAGACATGAATCTCTGAAATGACTACAAAGCACATTGCTGCCAAGACTTAGAGAATTTCCCCTATGACGTTGGCCAAGTTTCTTGAACAGTCTGAATCTCAATTTCCTTACCTACAGAGGGAGACCTGTTCTGAGGATTAGGTAAGAGTGAAAAACCAGAATTTACAATCTCTCTATATATGTCTGCTAGTCCTCCAGTTTTCCCCATCTCAGCAAATCGCATCCCTGTCCACCCAATTGCACAGGCCAAAGACCTGGGAATCTTCTTCCTCACCCGTCTGTTCTATCATCAAATCCTGTCCTTTCTACCACTGCAATATAGCTCAAAGCTCTCTGCTTTTCTTCACCGTTTTAGCTTCTCTTCCAATAACCTACCATATTCTTTTCCTAGATTATGGCTACGACCTCCTCCTAATCTTTCTCATACATTCTTGCCCCTCCCCTCCCCATGCACCATTCAGAAGCCAGCGTTACCTTGTAAAAACCCAAATGAAGGCATGCCATTACCCTGCTTAAAACCATTCAATTTCCATCCATTACTCTTTTTTTAGGAAGTACTAGGTATTGAACCCGGGACCTTGTACATGTGAAGCAGGCACTCAACTACTGAGCTATACCAAGTCCTCATCATTACTCTTAAAAAATCAATTTCTGAATTCTTCCCACAGTCCACAAGGCCCTCTGTGATGTGGCCACTGCCTACCTCCCCAGCAGGCGCTTGTGCCGTTCTTTCCTTAACACACGGCACTTCAGCCACACTGGTCTGCAATTAGTTCCTCTGAGTACCTTTCTCCTTCCTGCCTCAGGACCTTTGTACAAGCCATCCTCTCTGCCTAGAATGTCCTCCCCTATCTTCTTCACCCAGTAATTCATATTCAGCCTTTGGCTACCACCTCCAAGGACATTTCCTCTTCAAAATCTTCCCTCATGATCCCAAACTCATTTAGGTCACCTTATAATATGTTTTGATTCTTTTATTGTTTGTTTTTGTTTGTTTGTTTTTTAACCTTATGATATATTTTCATACATCCTTATCCTCTTCCTCCCTAGCAGTTATCACAGATTCATTTAATCAATCATTTGTGTTGTCAAATAATAGACAAAATTTAAGAATCTAGAAAAGAGAGACAGTTTATTTATCAAAAAGAGACAGTCTTCAAATTGGGGAAACATCCAATTCTCCATTGTCCCTGAGAAAGAGGCAGATTGTATAGGAAATACAACAAGGTTACACTGGAAAAAAATATGCTTGGTTAAGCAAAAACAATGAGAAAGGGAAGCCTTGTAAGGGGAGGGAACTCTAGCTAAGAAAACTTATTTACCCCTACAAAAGTCCTGGTTTCTGGGAAATCAAGCCCCAGGTTTAAAGAATGCAGGTATGTCCTGGTCGTTGTACAAGCTCGGGGAGCCTCAGATAATTGTCTCACAGATGACTTGTCTTAGGTACGTGGGCATGACTTCCATATGTACAGACAAGTTAGCCTTGACTTTAGCCATGTGTAGATAAGTTGGCCTTTGCTTTAGACACATATGGACAAGTTGTCTTCCTCGCCAGTTCGTTTAATAATTTCCCCCTTTTGATCATTCTCTCTACTTGAGAGCGTGATCACCATGCCTAACAGTCTTCAGATGCTCTTTATCTCTTGGAGGATCTTGGTGTTTGTTTTTTTCCTTTTGGACAATTCCATCAGCAGTACCGAGGATTTCACATCCCACGGTCGTTGGGGCATCACTCTTCTATCTTCCAGGAATGGGATCAAGTAACTAGGCAAGGAGAGGCATGAGGCGAGCCTGTCCTTGAGTCTGAAGTGTACTTACGAATTCTGAAGAATCAACAGTAACGGAGCTCAGTCTTAGGGAGTCCTCAACTGAAGGCTGAGGGTGATTGAGAATCACTGTTCGTGTATGATGGTCTGTCTTGAGGGCGACGAGCAGGTGAACACATCCTCGAAGTAGAATTATAAATATAATGGATGCATTGGATTTCAGAACTCCTTCGCACCTTCCCAATTTATTTATATTCACACCCCCAAATAAAATAAAGAGAAAGAAAAAGACTGTAATTTACCTCAATTAAAATATACTATTAGTTCTCTGTACCATGTTATTATAATAGCTGCTATTACATAATAACTTTCTGATCATTAAAAATCCCAATAATGATTACTGCACATTGATTCCGAGAGAAACTAGTAGGTAATCACCTTTTCCCAAGTCACCGACCTCCTTAAAACAGCGCTGACACCACACGATTTCTGCATTTCCACAGGCACACTGCCTCCTGTCTGCTGAAGCTAGTGGTGCACCTCACAAAGTTTAATTTCTATGCTTCTGCAAGCAAGGAAACAAACTATCCTTGAGAATGAGCAGAGAAGAAGGCCAAGAGTATTGATGAAAGAGTGTGAACTTTTTATACTCAATACACTCTAAATCTGTTTGTTTAGAAATAAACTTAAGTCAGCAAAGCTCCCCTTCATGAGTATGTTTCAGCTTCCGACAGCCACAGGAGATGGAAAAGCATTGTCTGTGCCGGGACTGACCAACTTTTTGCTAATGCCGGTGTCATCCAATTAAGAACAAAGGGAGAAAGAAAAAGAACAAAGGGAAAGGTCAATAGCAAAACAAAGGCAGCGGGAAGGGAAGGAATCAGCCCTCACCTCTCGCTCCCTCTCAAGTTCCCTCTAAAGTTCGCTGGCTCGCTTTACTTTCCCCCTTTGTATTCCAAATGGCTCCTGGGGGCTCCCGAGGTCCACCCTGCAGAGTTCTGGCTCCAGGCGTCCAGGCGTCTGCCACAACTCAGGGTCCAGGAGTTCCAGGGTGCGGTGAGCTTGAAAGAGCCACTGCTAGAGCGGGCAGATGGCAAACAGGCAAGCGGGAATGGGTCTCAACTGCCATCTGGTCACAGACACTTTTAAAAGAAACGCAGAGCGTCCTTGTAGCCGTTGGCCAATTTAATGTAATTATGAATTCCAAAAATATAATTGGATCATGCTTGTAAACTGATCTGTTAATCTGGGCATGATTAAGTTACGATTAGGGCGTTGACTGGGCCACCTCAGTAGGGCGTTGAACCCCACCCCTTGGTGGGTGGGGGAATTGAATATAAAAGGCAAGGCAAAGGACAGAGGGAGCAGGTTTTGAGAAGCAGTTTTGATGTTGGAGAGAAGGCCCTGGGATAGAGACAAGCCGTTCGCTGAGACTTTACAGCTGGCCTTGGGGAGAGAAGCAGAGCCTAGAGAGCCTCATAGTCTACAGCTGACCTTGTGGAGGAAACAGAGGCGCTGAACCCGGACAGAAATGCAGCCCCGGGAAGAGAGGAACCCAAGAAGCCTGAACCCTGGCAAACGTCAGCAGCTGTCTTGCTCCAACATGTGGCAATGGACTGTGGTGAGAGAAGAAACTTACACTTTATGGCCTGGTATCTGTGGACTTCTACCCCAGATAAATACCCTTTATAAAGACCAACCCATTTTTGGTATTTCACATTAGCACCCCTTTGGCTGCCTAACACAGTCCTCAAATGGGAAGTTGCAATGATTGGTTGACATTCAAGTTGCTTATTCCCTAGGAGGGTCTTACGAGACGGGGAACAGGTTAGTGTGATAGACTTCTCCATTTCTGACAGGCTAAATCGCCTGGACCGAGACTGGCTTATTATTAGGTCTAAGCATTGCTTCAAACCACACTTCTGTCGGGCCTTGGAAGGCCCTGTCCCTGTGATGAGTCGTTTTGTCTTTGTAGCTCTCCTTCTCTGGCAGGGTTTGCTCCTGGCAACACCCAGCGGACGCGGCCATTTTATTTTACTGAACAGTGTGAACATCTGTTCAGGGTCTGTTTTCCCCCTGGACTGTGAGCTGGAGCCGGGTCCAGTTTTGTTTGCTTGTTTGCCTCAGTCTCCCCAGCGCCCAGCCCCGGGGAGGAGCTCAGCAGAGCGCTCGTGGCCGACGGTGCCGTGAGTGGGGGGCCAGGAGCACGGAGCACGCAGCCCGGAATGAAGTCGGCATCCAGCCCGGTTCTGCCCTCTCCCGCTCCCCCTTCGCCATGACTCTGGGCCAAGCTGGGATCCCGGGCTGTCGGGGACAATGGTAGGTTATGTCACATCTCTTTCCAGGTGGTTTTCTCGTGACATTCCTGGCAAATGGAGGGGGGAAGGTGTCAGGCAGGCCCGGAGCAGGGAATGATTAGCATCGGCTTCACCTCTCCCCCGGCTTTCTTCTCTGGGGTGGACAGAGAAGCAGCCTTTGTGCTGTTGAGAGCGCTGTCAGGGCCGCTGATCCTGGGCTTCTCTCTCAGTGAGGAAGAGAACAAAAGGGTGTGTGCAGTGGCCTGGCCAAATGTCAGGAGACGACATGAAATGCTGAGGGGAGAGCGAGAATATCTCATGGATGTATCCTCAGGAAGCAGCAGGTACGCAGGCCCGCTGTGCTGATTCTGTCCACACTTCTTTGGGGGGGATCAGGCAACGCCTCAGCTCCCAGGCGCCTGGGTCAGGATACATGACCCCTTGTGCTTGCACGGTCATTTTATACCCTTTCTCCTCCTGGAGTCCAGCAGGCAGAAACTAATGCGGTTTGGAGTGAATCATAAGAGCAACAGCCCTGACTGTTACCCCCATTCACCCCATGTGGAAATTGGGGTGCACAGGGTCAAGCTGCCCACTAGTAATGCACAGACTTAACCACCTGAAAAAACTCCTACTCTGTCCACTGCCCCATTCTGCCTCCTGAAATAGTAGCATCTGTTGCAAAAGCCAAATGAATGGGACAAGACCTTCTTTAAGGGAAAATGAAGCACTTGAGTTAGTGACACAAGGACATTAAATCTCCCAGGAGTGCCGCCTCTTCTTCCTAAGCCAAGATTAACCCAGGAGAGCCAAAATGTACCTTTGGGAACTTTTCTGTAATCCAAATTCCTGTAGCCCGTGCAGTCTATCTCTGACCTGCAATCTCATCCTGGATTACAGCTTGTTGTTAATTTTTTATCAACACATATGATACATACAGGACAGTACACATAGCATGAAGGTACAACTCCCTGAATTCCTACAGCGAGAATACCCCCATGTTACCAAAGCACACATCAAGAATTACCAGCACCTGGCTTGCTTCTGGTTTCTCCCCCCACCAGGTATAACAGCCCTCTTTACTTCAATAGCATAAATTAGTTTTGTCTGTTTTTATACTTTACATACAAATAGAGTCATACGGTAAGTACACTTTTGTGCCTGGCATCTTTCACTCAACACTTTACTGGTGGAACGTGTCCATATTGTCACATATAGTTGTGGATCATTCATTCTCCCTGCTTTATAGCATTCTGCTACATGAATATACCACAATTTATTTATCCATTTTACATTGATGGTCATCTGGGAAGCTTCCAGTTTGTGGTATTAGGAATAGTGCTACTGTGACTAGCCTGGTACATGTCTTTTGGTGAACATATGTGCACATCTGTTGGGTATATACATGGGATTAGAATGGCTATATCATAGGATATCCATATTTTAGTTTTAGGAAGTACTGGCAGTTTTCCAAAGTGGTTGTACCAATTTACATTCCTACCAGCAGTGTGTGAGAGTTCAGTTATTTCTTGTTTTTTAAATTATTCTCTGGTTTATAGGTGAGTATATCCACAAAGTCTAATATAGCACAGTTGCAAGTTTTCTAGACCTGAGTTCTACCATCCCCTAAATTCTAATAGTTCAGCTAGTTCTGACTCCTAAAGGACACTGTACACACATAATTTCATTACCTAGCCAACACTTGCTCAACCTTCGTGATGCTATTCAAGTATCACCTCCTCTGAGAAGCCCCCTCTGACTGGGCTGGTGGAGATGGCCATCCTCTTTGTATCTGCTCTCTCAGCCCTTCACACTCATGTGGCGGGCACCTATCTGTGATGCTCTTGAAAGGAGATGCTGTGCCTTAATCATCGCTGTCTTCAGTACTTAGTATGATGGAAAGCACAAGATAGGCTTTCAGAAAATGTTGAATAAATGAATGAGTGAATCTTCCTACTAGTTGATAAGTTTATTGGAGGTGGAGGTCAAGATTCTTCCTCTTTGGTATCACCCCAGTGGATTAATTGGGTACACAGCAGGCATGTATTAGGGGCTTGCTGCAATGAATTGGCATGAATTGCAAACCAACACCTCCAGTTGCTTAAGGGAAGATTCTTTCTGCAAACCATAATAGCAGGACCAGGCAGACAAGATTAGCATCCTGATTGGGTTTGGGCAACATTTGCCTTTTCTGCTGCCACTCGTAAAGCAGAGTGGGGTGATTCAGACTCACTTCTCACCCAGGGACAGAGCTGACTTTGCCCCACTTTCAGCCTGGCTCAGGCTTTGATCTCCCAAGATCTGAGTTCAGGAGCCAGGGTTGTGGTGATGGAAATATTGATAAACCCACGTCCTCCACCCACAAGCCCTCAGGAGCAGTTTCACAAGAGAGGGTCCTTCCTGTTGGCTCATTCTGGGCCCATTCTTCTTCTATTAGGTGTCCCCTTCATTCTCTAGAAATGGATAGCAGGGTTCTAGATCCATGGTGTATCTGGAGCTCCAGACAACTGAGCTCCAAACAACTGAGCAGGGAAGCCATGACATCTTGGGCAGACTGAGACCAGGTACTACCATCACTAGGCCTGCTATTACTTAACTTCTAACAATGCAAAATGTCTGATCTGAAAGGCCATGTCCATGGTCTGCTTCATAGCTTGGAGGAGAACAGCACATTTTCAATGCTCTAGTTCAGCCAGCATCACGCTTCTCATCAAGGCAGTTGTGAACTCAGCAAAAAGAAAATGTGTAAAGAAAGTTCAGTAGATGTCTGTTCCCTGTGTAAAAAGGAATTATTTCTACCCAAAATTGATAAAGAGTAATTACAACCTGCTTCCCCAAAGACTGAGAAATGCCCATTTCTGATCCTTACCTCCAGCAAGAAGCAAAACGGTTCCTGTTAGGAAGAAAATAATAATAATAAATGCTAGAAACATAATCCTTAATCTTTCTTTGTGCCCAAAGGAATTCTATAGGAAGATGTATTTTAATGCACCTAAATGATAAATATTTTAAATTGTAGCACAGGAATAATAACCAGGGCTTTGTATTTTCATGGTGACCTGGTTTCTGTTTTAATTCTGACACCAAAAGCTGTGCTACTCCTCTAGGTAAGTAGATTCCCTTTCTGGGCCTCAGGTTCCACATTTTTAAAAATGAATGTGTTAACTTAGATGGCCCTCTTCATCTCCGACATGCTGAGAATATGCATGATTAACTTTTTAGCTCTGTAACAGAAACTAATCATGCATCTATTAAATGTAAAGTAGTTCCATTTGGTCCAAAGAAACCATGCACAGGTATTCATTTAACCACTATTTACTTTATGCCTACTATGTACTAGGAGCTGGAGACATAAAAATACAAGCACTGACCCTGCCTATAAGGAGTTCAAGGTAGAATTAGGATGACTGGCACTTTATGATGTCCACTATGATGGAAACAGGTCCAGTGGGCACAAATATAAAGCCATGAACTCCCTCAGGGCAAC
Organism: Cabassous unicinctus; assembly: GCA_029593785.1. Classification (NCBI taxonomy): domain Eukaryota; kingdom Metazoa; phylum Chordata; class Mammalia; order Cingulata; family Chlamyphoridae; genus Cabassous; species Cabassous unicinctus. The sequence goes on along the minus strand of JAQZBX010037578.1, from coordinate 9,972 downwards.
AGGAAGGGAACCTTCAGTGGTCACAAAGGGTACATTGCCAGGAAGAGAAAGGAGAAAGAAGATGGGTGTCTATAACTCAAATAGAGAGCAGAAATTTCATGACTAAAAGGTTCTACATGTGAATGCAGATGACTTATGGAATCCAGCCAACTCTAAACTCAGAATGAGTCAGCAAGGTGAGATGTTTGCAACCAACAACAACAACAACAAACCCCTCAAAACAGGCTACTGTTCATCTTAATTCCATATTGACCCAGCACTGGCTCCAGCTCTGCCTCCAACTGGCTCCTTGACTTTGGGCAAGTCCATCATTCTCCCTAGATCTCAGTTTCTCCATCTGCAAAATGAGAGGGTGGACTGAAATGGTCTAGAAAACGCCTTACTACTCTGATCATCTCTAGACCTATGACAATTACGTACCAAGAGCTATCTCAAGAAATGAGATCCTTGAAAGCTTGAAAGACACAGCCTACTTTGAAACCACCAACTGAAATAATGAATGCCTCAACAAAATCCAGCACAGTTGTAGAAAACACAGCCACAGAGCCCCTCCTTTGGAAAAACAGACTCAAAGTGAATAAGAGAATTTTATAAAGAACCTGTTTTAGAAGGTTGGAAGTATCTGCTTGGAAGATGTTCAACTTCTGATTTTTTCAAAACATTTTCACAAATGCAGGGCTCGGTTGGGTGCCATGATACACTGAGGCTACCTCTGTCTCCACTAACTCCCACTTTACTATTGTTACATGAGATGTTTGTTAAAGCTCCTCTTGTACTCAGGAACTCCTCCCAGGTCACAAGTAAATTATTTTGTTTGGAGTTTCCTCATCTGTTTGGTTGTTTTCAACTTCTCACACATAGAATTTTCCCCAAATCCTAGGGTTTATATAGACTAAGAAAGGAAACATCCTGAACCCCAGGTTGAGCAAGAAAACCCTGGACTCTCCTCTGTCTATTCTGGCTGCCCTATAGGGAGGTTGCAGACAGCTGGTCCCTTGCAGCCCAATGGATAATCCTGGTCAGCTGCTTGCCCACAACAACATGGGACACTGTGGACTTCAAAGAATGTCTAGCAACTCCTTCAGTGCTGAGTCTGTCCAAAACTACCCCCACTGGATGCCTAGAATCGTTCCTAATGTTTAGCAATTCCATCCTTCCCACTGACTCTCCAAATTTCTGGTTGCCCTGTATTTGGTCCTGGTGATGTCTCCTTGAAGACCTAGAATCACTTTCCATCTCTGAAGATCCACTGCTTCCAGAAGCAGAACACCATTTTTCCCCTTTTTTTCAAAGTTAAAAACGAAAGAAGTCTTATGATATTCCCTTTTCTGTTCAATATAGCTACCCTTCCACCCTTCTAAGAGATAGGAAGTAACCCTGTTTTTCTCCAGAGTACCTTATACACATGGCCCACAAAGGAACCCTCCAGGCCTCAAAGGTGATTTACTTTCCTAATGATGATCAAAGGGACCTTCACTAGAGCAGAGAAAGAAGTTAAAAGCAAGTTAAGGGAGAAGCGGATGTGGCTCAAGTGGTTGGGCTCCCGTCTACCATATGGGAGGCCCTGGGTTCAGTTCCCGGGGCCTCCTGGTGAAGGCAAGCTGGCCCGCGCCCATGGGGAGCTGACAGCCTGCTCCCGTGAAAAGCTTGTGCAGCAAGATGATGCAACAAAGGGAAAACAAGCAGACACAGAGGAAATGAGCAGCAAATGGGCACAGAAAGCAGACAGCAAGCACAAGTAGCAAAGGGGGTGGGGGAGAAAGAAAGAGAGGAAGAAAGGAAAGGAAAGGAAAGGAAAAGTTAAGGGAAGCGGATGTGGCTCAAGCGATTGGGCTCCCGCCTACCACACAAGAGGCCCCTGGTTCGGTTCCCAGTGCCTCCTAAAGAAGACAGCAAATTGGCACAATGGGCAGGCACGGCAAGCTGATGCAACAAGAGACACAGGAAGAAAAACATAATGAGAGACACAACAAAGAGGAAACGGAGGTTCCCAGTACGATGCAATGGGCAGGTGTGGCGAGTTGACAAAACAAGATGATGCAACAAGAGACACAAGAAGAAAAACATAACGAGAGACACAATAAGTCAGAGAACGGAGGTGGCTCAGGCAGTTGGGCGCCTCCCTCCCATATCAGAGGTCCTGGGTTCGGTTCCCGGTGCCTCCTAAAGAAACAAGGAAGACAAACAAACACAGCAGGTACAAGAAGCGAGGGCGTGGGGAGAAATTAATAGATTAAATAAATTTTTAAAAAACTTGTGAAAAAAAAAAAGTTAAATCTTCAGCAAGGTATCTTGCTATATTAATTTACTCCATTAATTAAACTAGTAAGAAATGAAACCAGTTGCTTGATGGGCAGGTGCTGAGGGGAGTTATCCCCCAGAAAATTGCTCAGTTTTGCCATTGTGATGTGATGCCCAAATGAGGCAGGCCAGGGAAGAGAATCTGCTTCCTTTAATCAATTCATAGGAGTGGAAGAAAGCTGAGCACAGATTAGGCTTTTATTTTGGCACCAAACCCTCCTCACAGCTCAGCAGTATGTGAAATCAGTCCTATGCTTAGGCCAGGAACCCAAACTCTCATGCGAATGCAGAATATCAGATCTCTTCCTGAGACTGGGCTTCACCAGGGAAGAGAAAGCAGGAAGGCCGTGGAAACCCAGAAAGCATGTCTAGAAATGGAAAGGAAGGGAGGGAGGGACACTCCCAAAAGGAGAAGAGGATGGCAACGACGGGAAGCTGAATCCCAAATTCTCCTACCCCACAATGTTGCTGAGCTCCATCACTCAGGGCACTTCCTGTAGGCTTCCAGCTGCTGCCTCAACAATGTTTTACTTCTATGAAGAATGCAAGACACTATACAGATGCAGCTGTTGGCTCGTTCCTTGACAGTGCCTTTGTTTATGCTGGAAGTTGTATTGCCTGGGAGCATCTCAATCCCTTCTCCTTGCCCAATCTACAAGCCAATAAATAGACACATCCTACATACATAACAAGTGTGTCTCTACATAACTGTTTCATAAAAATCAAAAGCCCAGCTGAAATGCCACCTCCTTCAAGAAGCCCTTCTCCGTCTCCCTTGCCAGCAGTGTTCTACCCTTGCTTTGAGAGCCCATTGCATCTTCTTTGACCTTCTCTTACAGGATTCATGTCTTACAGACATTTGTGGATATATTTTATTTCCCCACTAGATTGTAAACTCATTGCATGCAAGATACATGTCTTATTCATCTCTGATGCCTTACAGTGCCCGACACAGTTCTTGACATAAATGCATGGGGGGATGAAGGAATCCCTTTAATATGTGTTGAATTAATTTTTCTCCTAAGCCAGAAGTCATTGGGTGGGAAATGAGCATAGAGGGTGTGAGATTTTTATATACTGGCCTTGGACTGAGCTCTGACAACACAAACTGAGAAACACAGGTCTGCCTTCACGGAGCTCAAAGACATATAAAAGGATCCTGATAATATAGTATGATAAATGAAGAAAGACAGGGGCTCCTCACTCAACTTGGAGGCAGAGGCTGAACCAGGAGAGCATTTTAGAGGAGCACCCTTTAAGTTCCACCATCAGAGCTCACACATGCCCACTGTTGTGGCAGGAGGAACAATCACAGCATGCCCAATACTCTGCCCAGATGTGGGGACCACGGCATTTCAAGGGAGCCCGCCTCCCCCTTCCCCGACCCCCCCACCCCCCCACCAATGCAGGGCAAAGGCTGAGTAAGCTCCAGACAGCATCCAAACTTCTTGGGGGCTTGATTAATTGCTTTAATTAGTCAGTCTGTAACTATTAAGGGAAAAAAGTGGTATGGACAGTAATAACACAAGAATGGTGCCCAAGATTAGGCCTAAATAACTGCAATGCCGTTCTCCCAGCAGCTGGAGCCAGCTCCCTGAAGCTGGTCTTGGAGCCAGAGAAGAGAAATGTGCAGGGCGTGATCAAAGGCGGACCAGCGTTGATTAGCACCGAGCGTCTTACCTTGTCAGCACCAGCTCCCAGGGTGAATTAAGTGCCTACAAAATGAATGCATGTCTGGAAAATCTCCAAAGTAGATTTTATTCTTGCCCAAATGTTACCCGGTATTTTAATTAACCTGGGCTTATTGTTTTAATTACTTGCGTTTTATACCATGAATAGCTGTTTGGGAGTAGTGACGATCAGTAAACACAATTACAGTGTATATTTCCAGCAAAGGTTTGCCCTTAAAATTTTATTTAAAAAATAATAATTAGTAACATAAATATTTAATTTCTAGTTCACTGGGGCTAACAGACTGAGTAGGAGGGAGGAAAAGCTGTCTTAGAATATGAAGATTTAGTCTTCGTCTCCCTTCATCTAATACTTACATGGGTTTTCTTTACTTTTAGGAATTTTAGGTGAAAAAGCTAGGGCTGCAATGCCATGATATATTGCTGAGTGAGAAAATAAAGACACATAACAGACTATAGGTGACAATGGCTTTAAAAAAAAACACTGTGGATATTTTTGTGTGCCTTTGGGTATATTTGTTTAGAATGTATATGGCAGTATATATATCAAACTGTTACCCTTAGGGAATATGGCTGGAGGCAATGGGGAGGTAAGAGAGACTCTCCTTTTTGACTTTGTATACTTCAGTATGGAAGTTTGCATTTTATAACAGGAAGTATTACTTTTGCAATTAAAACTTTTTTTTTAATATCTGAAAGCCACCACTCCTTGAACAAGCACAGTGCATTGCACCAAATAGACCTCTGCATGGGGAGCCCGTGAACGCAGGGGACTGCTGCTGTGCAAGCCCATGGCCTCAGAGTACCCTCTTCATTTACTCAGTGGCATCTTGTGGAATCCAGACTTTTCTTTCTGCCTCCTTGACTTCTGCTTCTGGAACATGCCCCTACACCTTGCAACCCCTTCTTAGCTTCTCCACACTTTTTCTTGGGACCCATCCGATTTCTGCATTGGTTCCCTGATATCCAGCACATTTCTGCCTTCATCCTTAGACTCCATCTTGGTGTCTACCTTGATCTTGGCTTCTACCTTGACTCTTCCAGCTTGAGCCTTTTCTAGCTACCTGCACTGGGAAGACTCAGCTTCTACCCATCCCTTGTCCCCCAGGCCATGCCCTCACCACTGCCTTCCCAGAGGTTCTCCCTCTCGGCTCCCAATTTTGTCTAGGGTGTAATGATACAGATTTTTGATGCAGTGTGACTCCTAAACACATACCGATTACTTATTCAAGGGTTCCACTAAAGAAACAGCAACATTTCCAGTGCAGAAGAGATTGCAGATTGACTGGATTGGACTTGTTGAGAAATCATACTTCTTATGGGGTGCTTTCCTAAGAGAGTCTCAAGGATGATTTTTATTTGCTTGATTTTCACCTTATATCCCAATATTAGAACCTAACCTCTACCAAAGACATAATTCCAAAGAACTACATTTAATGAGATGCAACTATAACAGAAATGTGTTAAAATGTCAAGCTGAATCCCAATCCCCACTCTTATTTGAAGAATAGGTGATATTTGGTACAGGAGTTCTCACTCATTCATTCCCCCAGAATGTATTGATTCATTCTTTAATAAGAACTTGTTGCCCCACTATGAGCCAACTAGTAGGCACTTGGGATGTCAGGGTAAAAAAAAAGTTTCTTGCTCAAAAGGAGCTGAAAGTACAGCAGGAAGAGAGACCACATGAATCAATGCAAGGGTTAGAGTTACAGGGGATAAGCCAGAAGTCCATATAAAGTACCGTGGAGGCACCAACTAGTAGTAGACACCGAGTTAGGCCCCAATGGAGATGCCATCGTGAACAGGCAACATCTCTGCCCTTAGCAGCCCATCACCTAGCAAGAAAGAGTGACAAGGATGATATTATAAGAGAATGTGAAAGAGTCATCAAGGTATCCTTGGTGAGAGACAGACTAACTCTTTGGGGGGAGCCAGAGATGACCTCACAGAAAAGGTACTATTTGAACAGTCTTAACAAGTGAGTTTGTGTGTCAAACTGACCAGGAGGGTGCAGGGAAGGATGTTCCAGGCAGAGGGAAAGCAGGTGCAAAGACACTATGTATTGCGGGACAGGTCAATAGCTTAAGATGCCTAGAACTTGGAGTGCCTGTTGAGAAATGGCTGAAGACATCAGAGGGGCCAGAGGTGAGGAGCGCCGAACTTCCAGCCGAGGAATCTGAACTTTATTTTGTAGACAGTGGAGAGACACTGGAGAGTGTTAAGCAGTGGAGGGACGTGCTCAAGTTTGTAATTTAGAAACATTCTGTGATGCTCTGAGGACTGGAGAATGTGAAATTAAACACAGGGAGAACTGAAAGCTAATTAGCTCATTAGCTTAGGCACTACCAGAAAAAGCGACGCCAGGTTACATTCCAAGAAAGGCAAGAGAAAGAAGATTCATGAAGCGCCTGCCCTGTACCAGGCTCCATGCTGGGCATGTGACACGTGTCTGCTTGCTCCATCTACACTCTGCCACGGGGTGGGTATTTTGAGTTCCATTTCACAGAGGAGGAAAATGAGGCTCAGTGAGGTTAACTCGATTCTCAAGGTTACACAACTGGAAAATGGAGGAGTCAGGATTCAACCCAAGTCTATTAGATGCCAAAGCCAGAACTGCACCTTTGGCTTTGTCCATCAAGGGTCTATAGGATCAATCACCAAATGCAGTACACTTGCAGGAGGACCATTGTGGAAGACATTGTTCATTACGTCGCTCTATACGTCCAGTTAAGCTGCAATGTCATAAATCCCTTTGGGCTTTATGCTAACTTCCTTTGGGAATGCCAAGGAAACATTTCCTCCCTTAGACAACAGGATCGTGTGTTTTCTCAGATGATGAGAATCATTTAATCCATTCTGTTCCCCTCCTGGCTTGTTTACCAGGAAGCTCCAAACTCAGTCCTTAAACTCAGTTAACTATGTTACCCAAAGTAATTGCAATATATGCTTCTCATCCTTTGCATGGCTTTTGAGGATTTCCTATTTTAATGTATTCTTATATTTTGCTTTAAGATACCGCAAAGCTTTTTTGATATACTGATGGAGAATTTATGACAATTACAATACAAAATGTGCTTTATACTCACCTTCTTCTTAATTCTGAATAAATCCCAGAATAATCACTGTAGTGGGCAGGCCTGCGCTTCCCCCTCCCTGGGCTCTATTTGAGATGCACTTTCAGACAGCAGCGTCGCTCTCCACCATGGGCCTCTGAGGTTTTTGGCACGTGCTTCACGTGTTTGTATAAGCATGCACTGAACAGCACTAGGTACCAGACGCTGTGTAGCTATGTGTCTTATCACAGTCAATCACTCTAATGTGTGAAGTAGTTACTATTATCTCCTTTCACCAACGAGAAAACCGAGGTTCAAAGCAGTTAAGTGACTTGCCCAGGGTTACTCAGCTAGTAAGCAGTGGAAATGAGATTTGAATTGAGGTCTCTCTAATATCAAAAACTTTCTTTTCCCTCTGCCCCATGAGGCCCAATTTCCTTAATCCCTCTGTGACCAGGCATGATTGCATGTCTCGTGTGACCTCCCATCTTCCTACCCTGTCAGTTCCCCAATTAATACAAAAGAAAAAAGAAAAAAAACGAAAAAAAGAATGATCTGGTCTAGCTGTATTGACAGGGCTAAATATCAGACTGGTTATTTTCCTGACCTAAAGCAAGCACTTTAAGGCATAAAAATAGAATCTTTCTTTTTCCATTTATCTTTGTCCTTAAGAAGCACAGAGTGGAGAATGTATCAGACCCCCTGACTTGTCTATCTTTATAAAAAAATTTTTTTAAACCTTTTACTCTGAGCATTTCTGCTTTTTATGAGGTCTGGTAATGAAAACTCAATGTGTGAATCCTAACATCAAATCCATGTTACATAATAAACCCCTGCCTTCCCAGCCCTCTCCAGAAGGTAAGATTTCAGTAAAAACATATCAGAACTGAAGTTTTAGAAATTCTCCTGTACACTAATGGGCATCTCATTTTCTCCCTGTCCACCTGGGGCCAGACCCGTAGTTTCTCCTGCTAGAATGCACATCTCAGATGGCCCAAGTTCCTGGAAATATACATGCTCAGCCAAGAAGCCGTTGTACCCTTGGAAACTCCCAGCAGAGCGTTCCCTCCTCATGGTCTGGGATGGAAGGAAAGGGGCGAACGGAAATTAACCCTGCTGAGGATCTACAGCCCAGTCCTTCAACAAGGTTTCAGTGAGAAAACTGAGGATTTGAGAGGTAACTCGATAGGCCAAGGTCATGACAGCTAGCAAAGAGTGGGCCACAAAACCAAGCCTATGTCTTTCTAGCTCCAGATCCTGTTGCTTTTCTTCTATGTGATACTGCCACCCTCACATGACCACAGATAAAGCAGAACCCTGGACAATCCACAAAGAATGTCTCATTCTCTATGACAGAATTCTGTGCTGGAAGGGGTCACCAGGGCCACTGTCTCTTCCTTATCCTTGCTGAGCTTTCCCACCTCTATTTTACCTTGTCCCAACAGCCATCCCTCTATGGGCAGAGACTCCTTGCCAGGACAATCTCAGCCACCCTCACTGTGGCTTTTCAGAATGCCCTCTCCCCCTAAACTATTCTAATCCAGATGGGGAAGACTTCTTCTCACCCTGGACTCATCCAGGAAACAACTAGAATACTTCAAACAGCATATGCAAATACATATGCAAGTACAAGACAGAAAATAGAGGAGAGATTGAATCAGCTTCTCAGAGAAGGGATCTTAAAAATGTCACACGAGAGTCCCCCATCCAGGTATCCTCATGTCACAACAACTAACAAGGGTTTGCAGCTCTGGACTTCTTGAAGAAAACAGTGATTTTTAAATATATTTTTATTAGAGAATTTGTGAACCTACAAAACCATCATGCACCTGTGTGGAATTCCCATACAGCACCCCTCTTCCAGCACGCTACATTGTTGTGGAATATTTTTTACAGATTATGAGATAATTTCATTGACTATTACCACTAACTATGGTCCATAGCATACATTTGACATATTTTTCCATATCCCCCTATTATTAACATAGCACATCTTTGGCATTGATGCAAGATTATTACAGTATTGCTGTTAACTATAGTCCATGGGTTACATTAATTGTATTTTTCCATGCTTCTCCACATTCTCACCACCCTGCAATAGTGATGTACATTTGTTCTAGTTCATAGAAGGACATTCTTGTATTTGTACTATTCACCACAATTCTCATCCACTTCTGGGTTCACTATGTTATTATGTCCCTAGATTATTCTATAGCTTCTTTCAATTGACATTTACATCTCTAGACTACCCTTTTCACCTACAATCCCATTTATAAACCAGCTGCATTAGTTCTACTCACTATAATGTTTTACCATCAACTCTATCCATTTCCACACTTTTACAGTCAAGTTAACTAAAACTTCTAAATACATTAAGCATCAGCACCCTTTCTCAGCCCTCTTATCTCCTAATAACCTATACTCTAGGTTTTAATTCCATGCATTTATTCTTCATATTTAGTTCATATTAGTGAGACCATGCAATATTTGTTCTTTTGTGTCTGGCTTATTTCACTTAGCATAACGTCTTGAAGATTCATCCATGTTATCATATGTGTCCCAATTTCATTTCTTCTTACAGCAGCATAGTATTCCATCATATATACACCACATTTTGTTTATCCATTCATCAGTTGATGGACACAGGTCATTTCTGTCTTTTGGCAATTGTGAATAACACTGCTATAAACATCGGTTTTCAGATGTCTGTTCGTGTCACAGTTTTCAGTTCTTCTGGGTATATTCCTAGTAGAGGAATTGCTGGATCAAATGGCAGTTCTATATTTAGCTTCCTGAGGAACCACCAAACTGCCTTCCACAGTGATTGCACCATTTTACCTTCCCACCAATGAAGGAGTGTTCCTTTTTCTCCACATCCTTTCCAGCACTTATTGGGTTTTTTTTTTTTTTTTTTTTTTTTTTTT
>JAQZBX010037577.1:0-23742 GCA_029593785.1 Cabassous unicinctus | reverse complement strand
GGAACCCCAGAAGCCTGAACCCTGGGCAAATGTTGGCAGCTGTCTTGCTCCAACACGTGACAATGGACTTTGGTGAGGGAAGAAACTTATGCTTTATGGCCTGGTAACTGTGGACTTCTACCCCAAATAAATACCCTTTATAAAGACCAACCCATTTTTGGTATTTCACATTAGCACCCCTTTGGCTGACTAATACAGTGTTGAAAACACTCTCACTCAGATCCTTGCTTCTTATAAGCGTGGAAGTAGGGGAATCCAATTATGCTATTTTTCGTATCTCTATTGCCAGCTCATGCCATGGACTGTTAGCAACCTCATTATTGTTAAGGGAGTCATTAGTACGCCTGAGTCCAATTAGAGTAGAGAGCCAATTACAAAACTCCCAGAACCACCTCAGATATCCCATGTTTAAGACTCTGTTCTTCAAGAACCACTCCCAGTACCAAGCTGTATTAGTCAGGGTTCTCTCGGGAAACAGAATGAACAGGAGATATCTGTCAATAGTATGGGATTTTAAAAGAGTCTCTCACGCAACCGTGGGGATGCATCTGTCCAGGCTCCACCGGCAGCCTGCAAACCAGTGGCTCCGATGAAATTCCGACGAAAGGTCGTTGATGAGTTTCTCGGAGAAGTTGACTGTCCAACGACGAGCTGGGAAATTCTCTCTGAATGTTGAAATCACTTCCCCTTTTAAGTCATTCAACTGATTGGATAAAAGCACCACCCATTGATGATGTAATCTCCCTGATTGATGCAGATGTAATCAGCCATCCACACAGTAAACTCACTGGTGACTGAAGTCCATAAATGCTCTTGTATTAAAATTAGCACAGTGCTTGCTGGAACAAACACCTGGAAACAATTACCTGGCCGAGTTGACACATTAGCCTAACCATTACACCATTATTCAAGGAAGTAGGGAAACTCAAGCTTGTAGTGTTTAGCCAGTTGCAATTAATGAATGCAAGGTTTTCAATCAGGTTGTGATTGAAATCTAGAAGATAAAAAAATAAGTAATATGGGCTCAAGTTATAAATTTTGAAATTCCTTGATTGCAAGTTTGAATATTTGGGATGGTCAATCAAGTAGATCTTCCTTCAGTTTGTTGAGTGTGAAACATTTGGCACCACAAGAAGTTTGCCTGTCTCTAGAGTCATTCACTTTCTTAATGTTGACCCACATAGGTCTGTGGAAAATCTCTTCATTTTTGGCTGCACAGGTTTTGGATCCCATGGATATGCCAACTTAAGGTGAGTGAGAGCTCACTTATCTTAGTAAACCAATTAAGGGTGATTGTGCACATTGAGGTGGGAAAGGAGAGTCAGCAGCACAACTTGACTGTTCTTGGGATGATTCACTTTAGGAAAGAATTTGAGTAGAATACGTAGATCAAGAAATGTATTCCATTAAAACTTCTTGCCCATGAACCTCTGGGAAAATTTTTGTGTCCACCCTGTGGGTGACCAACCTTGGTTGAAGAGTTTGCCCTAAAGTAGGTTTGTTTGGACCAAAGGGTCCAATGAGGTGAGGAAAATCAGGTGTCAAAGAAGAGGTTTTGCAAGTTGTGCAGCTTTCACTTGAAAAGTGAGATGGCGAATGTCTGGAGCAAGAGTTTTAATGTCACACCTGATGGGGTCTGGCTTTAGAGTACAATTAACTTATATCACCTCATCTTTGGCAGACCTCACTTGGGTTAATACAATGTTCCTACAGTTATACTGAGATAACTCTCCATGTGTTTTATTTAATAAATTTTTATTTTTGAATAATTTTAAACTTATAGAAAAGTTGTAGTAATTGTCCAGAGATTCCCACACACCCTCACAATTACATAATTATGGCACATTTCTCAAACTAAGAGATTTACATTGGTTCAATATTAATAACTATACTCCAGACTTCATACAGATTTAACTAACTTTTTACTCTTATCCTGTTCCTCTTCTAGAATCCAATCCAGGACATGACATGCATTTTTTTTCCATGAATTTATTGCAGGAATATTGTGTGAACTTTACTGAATAATATCATGGTCACTGCTAATGCAATGCTCACATTTTAAGGGAATAGCATGTTTTCTTCTGTACATTAATGTTTTATGATTTTGGCCACAAATCTCATTATTTGAGGTTAAAGATTAATTTTTCTTTTATATTAACAATTTGATAACTCATTACTTTGATTCAGTCTTGCTCAAACTAATTGAGCACATTCATTGGGGCTCTGTATCTATAATGGGAACAAGAATTCCATAGATTATGTAAAACTGTTTGATAACCCATGTTAGATCTGGATGCATGTGAATCGGCCCTTATGTATTGCTCAGTCTGATTTTATGTCTGCAATGGAGCACTTGTGTCGAGTGCTCCCAAGAAAGGGCATGGGGTAGTGTGAAATGTGCTGAGCAAATATACTTGTCAAGTTTGATTTTATCTATAATTTACTAAGATAATGTTTTTTGCCATTTGAACAACAGGAGTATACAATATTAAATCAAACACTTAGAATTATAAATTTTAAAAAATTGGATGAATAAGACAGTTTTTTTCATAGATAAGGAAAAAATGGAAACATTGCCATGTTGTCCCATGTAGAAGGAGTCATCCACATTTAGGAATCTGAAAACTTCCAAGCTCTTAATCAAAGGTGCAGACAGTAGCATGGTTCAGGTCAACTTGGTATGTACCCAGTTCATTTCTCTCTTATCAAGAGTCCTGGCTAAAATTTCTTCAATTGTCAGAGACTATGGCAATGTAAACCAGAGGGGACAGATCCTGACCATCTTCAAAGCTAGTTCTGTTCTTACATGTGTTTTCATACCTCAGTATTCAGCCCTAATCTTGTGGATGTGGTCAAATATCAGAAAATCATTTGTGGGTAAAAGGCGCACAAAGCACATCACGTTGCATGAGAAGAGAGCGGTGTCAGCATCATTTGGCCATGAGCTAAATAGGATGATAATTTCTTCTAACTGGATTTATGATTTCCCTTTAAGCATGCTGTTCATTTTCATACATATATACATATAAATGTATATATATTGTTTTTCTCTCATTTCCTAGGTAATTAGCAATTTATTAGGTGAGAGTTTTGTAGATCAGGAATCTAGGTCCAGTGCCGACAGTTCTCTTCTCAGGGTTAAAATCATGGTGTCAATAAGGCAACATTCCCTCCAGAGCACAGAGTTCTCTTCCAAGCTCATGGGGTTTGGCAGAATCAGTTCCTTCGGTGGTAGTCCTGAGATCCTATGTCCTTGATGGCTGTCAGCTTTCGCCTCCTCCAGCCTGCCCACATGCATTACCCCATGGTGCCCTCAATCTCCACAGCCAAATTCAAGCCTATTCTTCCACTTCAAATTCTACTTATTTATAAATCTCACTGAACTGTTTGTCTCTGAGCAGTACAGCATAATTCAATGGGCTCATCTTCTTAAAGTCAACAGATTTAATGACATATGCAAATTCACTTCACAGCAGAACCTGAATTAGTGTTTCAACAGCTGAGAGAAGGTTTTGATATACGAGGGCCAGGAGTATTCAGGCTTTTTTAGAATTCTACTTACCACAATATCTTCTTTTGTCATTTACCAGAGATTGACTGGGCCTCAGTTGGATTTTTGACATTGGGGTGTGTTTGGAAAATTTATTTTCTTAAAATCATTATATGATTTCAGAGTAGAGGATAGAAGAGCTAGTTTCCAATCTGGTATGGAAATGCGAATGACTTTCACACTTTCTACATTCTCAGAGTGTTATTGCTTGTAAAATGTCCCAGAAAGTATCTTCTAAATACAAGGTTTATTTGTATCTCTTTTTCCATGGATTCTTCTAGGACTTAATCTAAACTTCAAACTTTTATCCAATTAGTGTTCCCCTCGGATCAGGCCCCTGTTTGCTCTTGCACTCTGTTTCAATAGTCTTTCTTAAACATCCAGGACCATCTTTTCCCAAGTTCTGTTCCTTTTCTGAAGTGCTCTTTGCTGACCTTTGAATGCCAGCCCCCTCTATTCAGGCATGAGGCCAACTGTCCCATAAACTTATGTATGGATATTAAATACAACTTCATGGAATTGCAGGAAAAATAAACATGGGTATAAGGCACAAATGTAAGAAAATATTGGCATCTTCTGAATCCAAATATGTGCTGGACCAAGAACAGGGTGGATTGCTGATGAGAAGAAATGCCTTCCCTGATTATGTAGGTCTGTGCAGCACCATTCCTGAAAGCCTGGTGAGGGGACCCTCTTCTAAGGTAATGTGCTCTTAAGGCGACAAACTACAGGAAAATGAACTTATTATTAAACAGAATTGGAACAATACATGCCTTAGGATCCTCTACATATAGGGAGACTTCTTGGGGCATTAGGGAGGTTTCTTTGGAGGAAAAGTTAAACTCAGGAGAAAGGAAGCATTATTTATTTATAAAATTGTTAAGGCAAGCGGGAGTGGCTCAGTCGATAGAGCCCCCGTTTACCATATGGGAGGCCCCGGGGTCACTACCCGGGGCCTCCTTGTGAGGGCAGGCCGGCCCACGCAGCGTGAGGGGCTGATGCAGCGGGACCTCACAGCGAGGGGAAGATAAGCAGACACGGAGAAGACACACAGCGAATGGACACAGCAAGCACAAGCAGCTAGGGGGGGATAGATAAATAAATAAATAAATCTTTAAAAAAAATAAAATAAAATTGTTAAATTCTCTCAAATTTTCTCTTTTCCTCTAACTGTCCATGCAGAGGGTTGACATGAAATGGACCTAAGTTTCCACTGCCCTACCTTTCCTGAGTAACAGCTTTGCTACAGTGAGGAAATCTCAGAGAAGCAGGTTAGTAGAGGCTGCAGGAATTTTTTTTATTTATTGTCTGCCCTTTCCAGTAAATGAATCCTATATGAAGTCAGGGGATCCATTTTAGTTCTTCCTAATTTAATGTCCTATGCCTAGAAGTGTTCATGATATAGTTTTTTTGCATAATTATATAAATATCATTGATTTGGGGTAAGAATAAATGAAGAATCTGCTCTATCAGATCTTGAGAGATGAAGCCATTTTACCTTTTACCACTAGGTGGAGGTGTTACACGTTAGGTCTGCTAGTGACTTCATTCCTGAATTTTGAAGTTGGTGGACTTAAAGGACAGTGCTAAGTGTGGCTTGTAAGTATCTGGTGACTCATTTCTGGAGAATGTATTTGTGTTGAGGGCAATATAGAGGTTTGGTTTTGGATATATTGAGGTGCCTTTGGGATATTGAATATGTGCTTCAAATATTTATTTAAAATGCAGTCTAGACTGAGAGATATACACAATTTGTGCAGTAGATCTTCGTCGATCCAATGATATGAATGTATTCCACATAGGTTGTGGTACCATATTTATAAGATTTAATTAAGTTCTGAAATTATACACTTACAGATGCACATTATCTACCACAAAATTAATTCTTGTTTTCAGGATGGTTACAGGTGATTTGAAAGAATACAATTCATAATAAGAATATTTAAATTTGTCAATTTTGCTGAACTGTTTTGAAAATTGTAGTCTTAAATTGATTTCTGGGCCTTTTGCAGGTGTGCAGTTGCATTTCCTGTGGTAATGATATTTTTATCTCCTTCCGTTATTTATCTTTAAAACTCACTGCACAGGAAATTTTGCCTTTATACTCTAATGATTTGCATAGGCTCCTCAGGGACTTGGTTGTCTGCTCAGAGCTCTATTAATGCGGTTTCCCTGGAGATGGGACCTGAGTACACCAGATGAGTTAGCAAGATGATGTTATAGTCCCAACTCCTCATCCTCCTGGTGCTCTGGGTGTCAGGTGAGAGGATTAGAAGAGTAATATTTTTATGAAGTTTGTGACTAGTTTTACCATGCAAGGTGAATTAACCATTTCATCTAAAACAGATCTGATTATATGTGGTAAATAACAAAACCTACATTTAGACATATATTTTATATATTTGTGATTCAATGTATGATCTTTGTTCTTTTCTGGTTGCAGGTGCCGGGGGACAACGTGATGACCCAGTCTCCAGGCTCTGTGGCTGCATTTCCAGGAGAAATCGTCACCCTCAAGTGCAAGTCCTGCCAGAGTGTTGGCAGCTACTTAAACTGGTACCAGCAGAAACCAGGACAGGATCCCAAGCGGCTCATCTATTATGCATCCAACTGGCCATCTGGAGTCCCTGATTGATTCAGTGGCAGTGGGTCTGGGACAGATTTCACTCTCACCATCAGCAGATTCCAGGCTGAAGATGTGGGAGATTATTACTGTCAGTAGTATAACAGTGTTCCTCCCACAGTGCTTCAGCCTCAAGCACAAACCTCCTGACAGGGCGGTAGGGCTGTGAGTCCTGCAGCACCAGCTGCTTCCTCCTCACATAGACCTGAATTTTGCTTCCTCCTTCTGTCTGATAACCTGCATCTACTAAGGGATTGTACCGTATAAACCTCTGTTTTTTGCATGGGCAGATCAAATGATAGTGCGAATAAATTTCTATCTCTTACCCTTTAGTACCTCTAGGCAAGGGTACTGTAAGGTCTTCACCCTGGCAGATTGAGTCTCTCTTCAATGTGCCTCCTTAACGCTAAAAATTTTCCATCTTGATTCCTTATTCCTTCAATATTCTTCCTTATTCCCCATCATCCTCCAACTCTGGTCCTTCCCAAGGTTAAATCCTTGATCCTTCGTATTCAAAACTTCCCCATAGAAAGTCATCTTTTTTACTTATTATTTCCTTTCTTGGACCCTGTTTCCATCTAAGCCTCTCTTTTCAGTGTCACAAAAGATGATTTGATTTGCTGATCTACCTTCATTTTTTTATTAGAGAACTATTTTCATTTATTATTCTTATCAAATAATAATTGTGAATGCCTTTAATATATATACTTCTGAAGAATGCTTATAGAGGATGATGCTTATTCAATGAAATATGCTGATTTTAGTTTGGATATAAAATTTTCCAGTGACCTTCATATTCCTGAATTTGTCACCCTTTTTCTATAGTTCTCTTCTAAAATGGTTGAACCATAAAACTCTTGGAAATTTCATTTTTTTCTGTATTGTTGTAGGATCTGGGTTTCCTGTACCATATTACCCTATGTTTGAAATGACACTTATACAAGTTTATTTTTTACAATATTGCCAAATATTGCATGTTCCATTTCTGTAAAAAAGAAAAATAATACAAAATAGAATATATGTATATTTGATAGGGTGAAGTAGTATGGACCTCAGTAAAGTATGATCTAAAATTTAATCCATCCTGTGGGTGTAACCTATTATAGGTAGAACCTTTTGTGTACGTTTCTTCAGTTAATGCCTGGCCCACTGTGGGTCTCAGTCCCTTTACTGGAATCTTTTATAAGAGAATGAAATTTAGACAAAGAAAGAGAAAGCTATGGCAGCAAGGATCTGAATGAAATCTAGAAGAGAAGGAAGTGAACAGCAGATTCCTTCCTGTGCATTAACGTTGGCAGAGGAGTCCAGGATCGCTGGGAACCAGTTTTCAGGAAGAAATCATCCCCAGATGATGCCAGGATTTAGCCATTTTTCTCAGCCTCAAAATTGTAAAGTTGTAAGCTAATAAAAACCTATTGTGAAAACCGATCCTTTTCTATAGCGAGGCCAACCAGAACAGTCTATATTCAAATATTCAAAGAATAACTGAAAGTCTGCCTCCTTTTGTAAAGCCCTTTTTCTTTTCTCCATCTCTTTCAGCCATTCACATTCTTTTGAAGGCAATTCTCTAGTTCTTTAGCTTTATCCATCTAGAAATATGTGACAACTTTCCTCCTGAACTTTTTCAGCAATTGCCCACTTTCTCTCTAATCATCCCTTGGGCACTGAAGGAATTCATGGTTCTTAAGTCTGCTGAAACCTGAGCACTTTGGATAACCTTAAATTAACACATTAATCTCAGTGTAGAAGTGGAAATACTCCAGACATTCTAGTGTTATTTCTGAAATTATTTTGTGAATATTTTGGTGGATGAGAATTAGTTTGATGAAATATCTCACCAAACTAGAGAAAAATACATTAAACACTCTGACACACATAAATGCTATTTACTGCTAGTAATGAGAGGCCTTTTAAAATCATTGAATCCATGTCATTCATTCACTTAGGAAATATTTATTGAGCATTTACTCTGTAGGTTGCAAAGATCCCTCCTATTATGGAAGCTGAGGAGAAAAATATGCATATGTAAAATGTAAAATATATTCTACGTCATTTGTAAATGATAGGAAGAAAAATAAATCCGGGTAGAGAGAGGAGATTGTGGCATAAGAATGGATAGCAATTTAAAAGAAGATAATTTTTCTGTTCATTACTGCCATGTAATATTCCACTCCCAAACCTGTAGCATAAACCTTAATCTATTGAGATTTTAGTTCGCTGTGCAGACAGTTAATATGGGCAAGCTAGACTGATTCTGCTGGGCTTTCTCTTGGTTTACTTCAGCTGGCAGGGCCCCTGAGGACTGGCTGATCTAGGCTCAATTGTCTTTAATTTCCTTCTCATGTCTGTTAGCTGGTCATCAGCCTAGCTTTGGGTTGACTTGACCACATGACTCTTACCTCCTCCCAGATGATTTCTTGCTTCTTCTGATGGCTATTTTCAACCATACCTGGGATACACGTACCCTTGCTGGGGGCCGACTGGATATCGTAGAATGCACCTCCTGGGGAGCTGAGCTGTCTACTTTGCCAACCCCATTGGGTTAGCTTCATAGGGATGCTGCAACAAAGTACAAAAAACCAGGGGGCTGAAAACAACAGAAACTGCTTGCTGCAGCTAGGAATTCCAGGCCACCTGTCTGCCAGCTGCTTGGAAAATTCCCAGCATCAACAGTCTGTGAAGCTAGTAAACCTCCAAGGGATGCTAAATGGTCTCTGCCCTACATTCCCTTCTCTCCAGCTCCTGGAACCGACTTCTGCACATGGCAGTCTTTCAGCAAAACTTTACTGAACTAAAAAGCAAACAGAAATTTATGCTCTCACAGTGCTGGGGACCAGAAGTCAGAAATAAAGGTGTTGGCAAGCTGGCTTCTTCTGGAGGCTCTGAGGGAGAAGCCACCCCATCCTCTCTCACAGCTCTTGGGCTTGCCAGCAAGCCTTAGTGTTCCTTGGCTTGCAGGAATATTACTGCAGACCCCTCCTGGCCTTCTTTCCCATGCTGGTGTTTCCAACAGCCCCCTCCTTACAAGGACACCAGCCATTGGATTTAGGGCCATACCAGTCCAACAGGACCTTATCTTAACTAATTGCATCTGCAAAGACCCAATTTCTAAATAAGGCCACATTCGGGTATGGGGGGTGGGTTAGCACACCAACATTCCTTTTTGGGGTACACAATTCAACCCACAACACCTGGTTTTTGTTTTCTTAAAAGATTTTATTTATTTATTTATCCACCACCCCCCGACTTTGTTTTGTGCTTCCTGTCTGCTCTCTGTGTGTTCTTCTTTGTCTGTTTGTCTTTTCTTTTTTATATATATTTTAAAAGATGCTTAGATTATATAAATATTACACAAAAATTACAGGGATTTCCATGTTCCCCACCTCCCACACCTCCCATAACATCCCACATAAACATCTTTCATTAGTGTGGCACATCACATACAATGGATATACACATCCTATGGCTTTGCCACTAAGCATGGACCATAGTTCGCATTATAGACCACACTCTCTCCCACACAGTTCTACATGTTATATGCTAATGTAAAATATCCTATATCTGTCACTGTAATGTCACTCAGGATAATTCCCAAGTCCTGAAAAAGCACCTGTATTACAACTGCTTTACCCTTCCCTGTTCCAAAAGTGTCCAGTGGCCACTGGCTTACCCTCACTGTTGTAATTTCTTCCATTGCTTGAATCACATTATGTCTACAACAGAATACCATTAAGTCCACTCTAGTCTATAGCTCTTCTGCCAATCCTGAGGAGTTTGGGATGGTGATGTCAACTCCATCTCCAAGTGAGAGGGGGCTTATATCCCATAGATATGGTGGTTGGGATTAACCTGCCTGCAGCTGCAGGCTCTCTCCATTCCCTAGGATGGCCATTGTCCATCATCGTCTCCTCACCACGTGACTTGGGTGAGTCCATTGAGCTGTAGAGTAGGAGTTGCAGCTCCACCGAGATTCCAGGCACAGCTGGCACATGGGCAGGCCAGAGGCTCCAATCTCTGGAAGCACACCTACAAACTCCAGCATCACATATAGGTGTGAATAGAAGGGACTGCTGGACAGGAAGGACTTATTTGAGTCCAGCTCTGTCATGCTCAGGAGCACAGATTCCAAAGTAGAGCCCACTGATAAGGCATCAATCTCTGGAGCTATGCCCCCTTATATAGGACCTGGTTGTCTCCAGAGCCCTCAGGAGCCCCTCTGTGTGGGGTGATATCCACTTTGGTGTTCTATGAGATCCTACTGAGGTGTGCGTAAGCGTTACTTCTGGGATGATGTCCCGATTCTCTTTGAAGTCTCTTAGCCACATGAACTCATTTGTCTTTACCTTTTCCCCCTTTTATTCAAGGTCTTTTTCCAGTCATATTGCCAGTTGGCACTTGGTATTAATCCCTCATTGACAGGGAGGATCATCCCCGTGAGTCATGTCCCATGCTGGGGGGAAAGTAATGCATTCATATACTCAGTTTGGCTTAGAGAGAGGCCACATTTGAGCAGCAAGGAGGCTCTCAGGTGGCAACACTTAGGCACCATAAGAGTAGGCTAAATTTCATTTTGCTTGTCTTCTCTTTAGGCAGCACTGGGAACCAATCCTGGGACCTTTTGGAGTGGGAGAGAGGCACTCAATCTCTTGCACCACCTCAGCTCTCTGGTCTGCTGCAGCTCTTATTGTCTCTCCTCTCTGTCTCTCTTTGTTTTATCATCTTGTTGCTCCAGCTCTTTGCGTGGCCAGCAATCCTGCATGGGTGAGCACTTTGCATGTGCCGGCACTCTGCGTGGGCCAGCTCAACACGCAGGCCAGCTTGACTTTCACCAGGATGTCCCAGGAATCGAATGCTGGACTTCCCATATGGTACATGGGAGACCAATCGCTTGAGCTACATCTGCTTCCTGACACCTGGATTTACTTGGTTGGGTCCTGGTAGGTCTGGCTTCAGAGTGTTGTTCTCTGAAGAGGTGCTGGCTTTGGATTCATAGATGAATTCGAGAAGACAAGGGGTGCCCTTGGTTGCTGAATTTGGCTCCCAGGGATGGGTGAGCATGTTTACATAATTTGAAGGGATATTATTGAGTCTTTCTGAACTTTATTCAGACGTTCAAAGTTTTAAAAATTTGGTAATAATGAATATTCTCAAGAGGCAGGATGGCAAGTAGTCTCCCTATCCAGTTTTCCCACCACTGTGCTTTCCTACCCACTGCTCTAGTATTGATGAGGTTAAAGAAAACAGAGTAGAAAACTGTATTATAAATTTTTGAGAGAAGGGATGCTCTGTAGGTGTCTCTGTACTTCCTTAAGAGGGTTTGCTGAAAGCAATCTCAGCAAGTGTTAGCCAGATGGGTGGGTAAATGAGAGGGGAAGGCTCAGCGTGCCCACACAGAAGTGGGGAGGAGAATCAAAGTGGGTTTTCTAAGCTCCCCTAGCCTTACCCCAAATACATAACATTTCATATGTGGGCCAGGCTAATGGTGTCCTTTGTGCCTTTGCTGAAGTCTGTTCCATTTTGTTTCTCTATCTGATGCTCCTTGTTAACCACATGGAGGAGGAGACCCTGGGAAGCTAGCATGTGTGACCACGTGTCTGTATAGCACCATAAGTGCTGGAATACAGAACAGTACAGGGCTTCAGAGGGCAGATTAATGCAGGAAGGGATTTAATCCTGGCCCACTGCTTACCAGCTGTATGGTCTCATCCTGTTATTTACCATTCTCTAAACTGGGTCTTAGGCATTTCTCTACATGAACTTATTTTGAAGTATAATATACACACAGAAAAGTGTACAAGTCATAATCCTACAGTTTTCACACAATAGCATGGCACAAATTGAGTGCCAGAAATCCAGAACCCTCTTCTTGGCCTCTCCCAGGCATCACCCCACCCCACCCTGATTCAAGAGTAATCCCCATCCCAATTTCTAACTTATTTTAGTTCGTTTTTTAATTTTACAGGGATGGAAACTTATAGAATGCACCTTCTGCATTTTGTTTCTTCTGCTTAATGTCAGGTTTATAAGATTCATCTATATTGTTGAGTATAGTTGTAGTTTGCTGATTCTCCTTATTGAGTAGTATCCAATGTGTAAGTATATCATAATTTAATTACCCATTCTATTGTTGGTAGACATTTGGGTTATTTCCAGTGTTCGGCTCTGAACATTATCACATATATATGTTTTTGTTGTACAAGTGGTAGGAGTGGAATGATTCCATCTAGGAGTGGAACTGCTGTGTTATAGAATATGACTATCTCTAAGCTTTATAGAACCTGCCCGATATTTTAATGTTTATTTTTAACCTCACAGGGTTGTGAGGATTAGTGTTCTGTATGGTCCTTGGTGGATAGGAGGCCCTCAATACACAGTTAAAAATGTAATGAAGGCCTAATACTCCATTAATTTGAAGTACCATAATGGACTTAAGTATTTAGGTTGTTTATGTTTTTTGTTTTTTTTAAACAATGCTGCAGGGAGTGACTCTCCTTATACCTGTTTCCTTCTAAAAAACGTGCTTTGGGTTAAGTTCTCAGGATAGTTTAATGGGATCAAGGATATGAGTCTGTAAGAATTGCAACCCTTGAAAGACCACATGGGCTTGCTGAGGCAGCCTCTTCATGCCCAGGTACAGTGGAGCAAGGCTGTGAAGACAGCTGGCCTATGGGTTTCACAAAGCAGTGTCTTTTAGAGGGCAGGATAGTGGATGAATTTCTATAAACGGTGGTGTCTTTTGGGGCACCAATTATTTAGTTGCTTCGAAGAAAAATTTGGCAGTTTGAAAAACAAGGTATAACAACATTAAAGCAGGAAGGAGAGAAACCACATGTGCAAAGCATTTTCATTCACTTTATTAGTTCATTCTTTTTTCCCCCAAATATTTCCAATATCATTAAAGCCAAAGGGGGAGGGGGTAGGTGAGATGGAGAGGGGGCAGGAGGACTGAGAGAGGGACAGGATTCTTGTGGGGAAAGGGCAAGGCTGGGGCTGAGGGCCGGCTGTTGGGCTCTCAGGGGGCCTCTAACACTCATTCCTGTTGAAGCTCTTGATGAGCGGGGAGGTCAGGCTCTCATGGGTGACCTCGCAGGTGTATTTTGTGTGAGGGTTGTACTGGTCTGTGGGGAGCATCAGGATGCTGTTCAGGCTGTAGGTGCTGTACTTGCTGTCCTGCTCCGTGATGCTGCTCAGGATGTCATTCGTCTGGACGACACCATCCACCTTCCATGTGACTTTTGCATTCTTGGGATAGTAGTCACTCACAAAGCACACAATGGAGGCAATTCAAAAAGCTAACTGCTCTTGAGCCGGTGGAAAGGGGAAGGCATTCTGCTTAGCCATGCTCCCTGAGAAATGAAGCACAGAAGATGGTGTTGAAGCCGCAGGAAGTTCTCCATTTGGGTGGATAGTCAGAGCGTGTTAGGGACAGACACACAGACAACAACGTGCCTATTCCGTAGCATTGTAGCAATGAGGCCAGGAGGCACAGTGTTAATCTCAATGATTCTGAGTCGCCTACCCTTTAAAAAGTGGTGGATTGCTGTTTTAACTCTTTGATGCCATCTGAAGTCTCCTTGCATGCTTTTCTGACCTAACCTTTTTTTCCTTCAACTGTACTCCCTGCTTCATGCAGTAATATCACTGCCACGGGCAAAGAAACCCACACCTCTTCATCTGACCCCAGAGCAGTTTTCACTGTCCACATGGAGGAAGATGAGGCAGCGGCTGCCTTAGGGAAGGCTCCCCCATTCTCACTGCCCCTGTCTCTTTTCCAGAACTGTCCTTAGGCACGAGGCTGCACCCCCAGCCCCACACCCCCATGCATCCCTTGGCTTGGCAGGGCTCGGACCACCCTGCAGAGTGGGCGCCAAGTCCCCATGTCTGAGTCTGGAAGGGTGGAAGCCCCTTTGCCTTCTAGGCTCCATCCACCCACTCTCCCACCCCTCCCCAGAGGTTCTAAGTGAATCTGGACCCTGGCCTGAGAGTCTGTAGACCGTATAGCGGCAATTTTCAGCCAGCCCAGGAGTGCTGAGATATTTGGGGTCACCTGTGATTTTGGCCACCTGCCTAATAGAAACTGGCTAGCTTCAGTTCTGACCTTGACAGCTGCCAGGTGGCCCCCTGGAAAGCCCCCTGTCTGGGGGTTCAAGGCCCGGAGTGGGATAGCAAGACCTCTAACAGACCCACTCAGTTTGCTCTCATTTAAAGTCACAAAACAAATCGAGAATCATTTGCTAGGAGAAGTCAACAGATAAGTTTATGGTTTTTATAAAGCTAGCCAAGCAGTTCAACATAATAAGATACTGGACTTTTTAACTTTCTCTTTTAACCTTTCATCACTAATTTTTTCAGACAATTGTATAAATTAGCAGTGGCAGAAGATAATATGACCTCTAGAAATTAAGGAGAGGGGAAAACATTTTGTTATATTCCTATTTGGGTTTCCTTACACATTAAAACATTGAAGAATTATTACACTAGACATGGACATTATTTTGAGTAATCTTATTAGCTTTTAATAGAATTTTTAAAATAGAGTTTTAAAGACCCTAACTACTCCTGCCAGCTTTGTCCAGACCAGAATAATCCCTCTTATACATAACATTTTAAATCAGCTGATGCTAAAGAAAGCCAAATTATTAAAGTATTTTAGAGGCAATGGGATAAAAATTCCTAGATTAAAAGTTATCTATCATAGAATTAAAGTATTGAAAATATGTTGATGTTAAGTTTTTATTAATCACATTTATATATAATATTTTGTACAACTGAAATATCATACTACTACCCAAATCAGTTAAATTTCTGGAAATTAAAAACATCACAAATTTAGCTTATTTTTGTTTATCGGTTAATACACATTAACAATATTTAATGTAAACTCAGTAAAATTTATCAAGACCTGAGAGGTTAGACTGCTGGCATTAAATTTGATTTTTGCTGCTGTGGACTTTACCCTGAAAGAGTTATATACATTTATCTTTTTGAATTGAGCTTTTATCATTTAAATAAAATTGATCATGGAGTACTGAAATAATTTATATAACACTGAAAAAAACATAGTTTTAAATTCTTTGTAGCTCCCTAGTGAAAATCTTAATTAAGGGTATATAATAATCAAAATGAATGTGAATTTTATATCTGAAATCTCTAATAAATGGGTCCGTTACCGGTTTTTCCCACGTTAGCTCAGTGTCCACCACATTTCTTTAGTGGCATTATTTATATCACTGTGTTTCACAAAGAGCAGGCCACGGCACAGTTAAACAGACTAATGCTGGGTTGCTGCAGAATACTCACCATGTATTCACTGCCACATAAGCACCATGGCCACGGAAGTCATTCAATCATGAAAAAATACTGCCAAAAGAAGTCTATGGACCATGCTAGCTGTGCCATGGAATCCTTGGCAGTATAAAAATGTGGCCACTCTTTAAATAAAATGTTTCCTACTTTTCTACAAGTCCTTGGTCATTTAAAAATGCAATTATTTCACTTTCCTTCTTTTAAACATTTATTTGAAAGTGGGCTTTTGGGGACAACAGTCTTGCCACTATTATCATAAGAGATCATTTCATGTGTAGTCTAATGTAAAAATTGGATTACAATATAAAGAAGATAACTTGTCAGGGCTTTATTCCTATAAAATAATATGAACATTCTATGCCAATTTTGACAGGTTATCACTCAGACTCTAAAAATGACATTAAGCCACCTCTTCTCCTTGACAATTAAGTATACTTTTCTAATTTTTGCTGGTTTTCACACTATTGATTTTTCTGCTTATCTTTTAAAATAATTGTCAGGAAGAAGAGAGAACACAGACTAAGAAATACATTTCTCTACTTTTCTGTATCGTATATAATGAGCAAAAACCAATAAAATATTTGGCAAAACTCAATGAAAATGAAATTACTCTTGTTCTTTATAATTCCAAGGGTTCCTCATTCATCTACATTATTTTTTTTCTGAGTTATTTGATTTAGATAAATTTTAACTGTTTTTGTCTCTCGATCTAAATTTGGAACTGAGTTTAACTTTCTGAAACTGATGATAAATCTGAAATGCTCTCAATTACTCATCTCCACAAAACTTATACTTACGCCTCTAATAGTAATACTGGCAATTAGATATACATTTCGGAAGGCAAGAGAAAAAAATTACTTACGTTTAATCTCCAGATGGGTTCCTTGGCAGAAGGTGATTCACAGTATTAGCTTAATTACTTTCTCCTCAACAAAAATGCCTTTATGCTGCTATTCTTACTTGATTGACTGACAGAGAAAATCTGGCAATTTAAATGCAACATCAAATGACTAGCTCTTCGTTCTTCCTTGAGATGAACTGATTGTCAGTCCCTTACTCATCTGATTTCAGCAAGAATTCCATTCTCTTTAGAACTGACCTCAACCTATATCCAAATATGAAAACACCCAAATTTCAAAAATCTATCAGAAAAACGGTTAAAGAAGTGCACTTATGTTGGAGCTCCACCTTGGTCCCCTGGCTGGAAGTGAGTCATAGTGATGGCACCTGGCTTCCCCCTCAACAAAAACCTCTATTTGAACCTAATCAAAATAGATTGGCTAATTTGGAGAAGATTCCAGCTCTTTCTTTCTCCAAAACCTACTTTAAAAATCCAACAATTTGTTTGCTCATCTAGTTGCGGATGTTCTGCTATTTACTTATGGGTCACTAGGAATGTTTAATTTAACCTGAATATCACAAACTCACACAAATGGTAGAACAGTGCAAAAATCTCATAAATAATTGAGCAAAAAAGGTACTTATGCTTTATTTCCAGTTTGGTCCTTTGGCCAAAAGTGAATCACAGTGTTTCCTCTTAATTTTCTTCCTCTACAAAAACCTTCCCTGAGAGGGGCAGCAAGCCCCCTTCCCTAATTAAATTATTTAGATTTGGAAATCTCAAAAACTAACCATCAGCTGGCCTCCTGTGTAACAAATTTCCTTTCTCTATATCTAATCTAGGAATGAAATTTTTTACATCGCTGGCATCCAACTATTGAAAATACACAAAAAGGAACAAAAGGCAAATCAATTAGACAGAAATATTGAAGAAACAGTTGGAAAAATACATACGTTTGATCTCCAGCTTGGTCCCCTGGCCAAAAATGTATACACAGTGGTTTCTCTTAATCTCCCACTTAAACAAAGCTGAGTATTCCTTTCTGACAATTGATTAAGCATAAATTTATGATTATGCTCCCCAGTAAATTTCTGAAACTATGACTTAGACAAGTTATTCTCACCCAGTGTCTGAATCTTGTCCTTCAGAGAAACAGAGAAAATGTGTAATCGAGTCTCAAGTTTAAAGATAAAGGCTTTATATTTATCTTTGCCCCAGAGAATATCAGAGTCTGGTTGCAAAGAGTCAGCTTAGAGGTCATTTTATAACACAAGAATCACAAGACTCAGAAAATCAAGGGAGGAAAGTTTGGATTTTACTCACGTTTGATTTCCACCTTGGTCCCTTGGTCGAACTTTCACTACAGTGATAGCTTTCTGATGTCTCACAATACAAAAACCCTTCTCATTGAAGGGGAACAAAGCCCCGGGCTCAGCTGCTGCATGTTACCTCCCTTTTCCAGAAGGTGTGGGAGCCCTGGGCTCTCCTGACAGAGGGAAATGTTTGTTTTCTTTGGTGAGATCTGAAGTCCTAGAGGATAATACATTTATGTCCATGGCCTGACAGTCCCTTTCTTTAGCAATAAAGAAATTGCCAATTACTGGAATGTGAACAACTAATTGTTTCTAATACTCAACTGAAGAGAGATGGTCTCTTGGGTTGTCTCCAAACAGGTGACCAAACCTTGCAGAGCACAGAGGTAAGCCATTGAGCCTAGAACACCTAATTGCTCTTATCCGCTGTCAGATTCTTTCTACCCTACTAGATTTTCAGATGGTTGATGTCTTATTTATATTGTATTTGGGAGTTCCAGTCCAGTATCTTTACTAGGCAAATGATTGGCAAACATTTGTAGAATGAATGAAGTAACCAAATAGTTAAAAATCAATCATAGATCAGCGCTAATAAATTATAATAGAACTGAGGTCTAATACTGACCTTCACAACAGCAAGTTTTATAAGATAAATTTTAACTGTAATTCTGAAGAGTATGGGCAGGTTTCTTTGGTTCTGTCACTGAGACCTTTTCTAGTTGCCTTGAATAGCAAAATCGGCAGTGGGTCTCAACAAAAGATGAGGAAAGAGAGGAGTCAAGTTAGAGGTAGAGAAAAGAGAGAAATTGGCAAGTGGAAATAAAGTGTGCAAAATAGCTCTTCCAAGATAGAGCCAATGTGGTTTAAATGAAGGATGGAAAGGGGCTTTCTCTGCAGACATACAAGCAATACCAACCATAATAGCTGACATTTACAGAGCTCTTGCAAAGTGCCAGACATTGTACATAGCATCACATTTAATGATCCCTCACATTTTATGAACTAGAAATTAATATTATCTCCCTGTTTTGTAGATGAGGAAAGCTGAGTCCTGAAAGGGTCAGTAATATGCTTATGGCAGTAAGCGATAGAGCTGCCAGCTGCACTGGAGCTCATGCACTTAGCTGCTCTGCACTGCAGGTTAGACCCTGAGGTTGAAGTCACCAGTGGAAGATGCAGGCAGGGCAGAAAGTGCAGGGTGGAGTGTAGGAAATAGAAACTCCTGGACTGTCCTAGGGTTGGAAATGAATGCATAAATGTGCCTGGATGTGTATTTGCACCTTCTCATCTAAATCTTATTTAGAAGGTGAAAAGTGAAAAATAACTGAAATCTTAATCAATATGTGTTTAAACTAATTAGGATAGAGCTATACAATGGAATAGATAGCAGCTTATAAGAGGATAAAGTATTTCTGTATACAGTCACATGGAGGGTAAAAACTCAGGTTTAACTGAATGTTATGTAGGATGTAATACCATGATCCCATTTAAATGGAATTTATATGTTTATAAATGCAGGTTAATACAGGATATGAAAAAAACTATTCTTAGTAACTTGCTGGAGTTACAGGATATGTTGTGAAGGGAAGAGGAGCAATAACTCTTTTTCTTTCTTATTTTACAGATTATTTGATTTTTAATTGTATGTGAATAAATTCATTTTAAGGTCTTCAGGAACAATACAACTGTATCTATTTTGAAAAAAGTAAACTCTGACATTGTCTTGTAGAATCCTCGACATTCATATGCAATGTTTAAACATAATTTTTAAAGGATACACACACGTGAGCTTTCTTTGTCAAATTAAATAGTTTTCTGTAATCTTTAAATCAACAGTGCAAAAACAGTCAAAGACTTTCCTGGTTCTGCCTAGGAGAATTCTTTTACAAATGTAGAAGATGTGGGGGTGGTGGGGCTGGAAAAGGGAATGAAGATATGACTTGGTTGTATAAGGGATATATGATCCTAAATGAGTAAACTGGAAGTAAAATGTGAAGAGTGCAATTGAATGACTATTATAAAAAAATATTTGCTACTAATAAAAGATGATTATTTTAAAAACCATTGCAATGAAAAGTATTTCATTGATCATGCACAATTGTGATCTATAGGAATGATTTTTGTGATGTTTGTTGTAAAATAAAATGGATTACTGAGAAGTGTTGAGATTCTTAATATGTCTGTGGTTTGTTATTTGAAGACAAAGGATCTGCCAGGATCTGCCATTCTACAAAGCGTCCGCGATGGACATAGACCAGATTAATCAAGGAAAAGAGAAGTGTCAAAAAAGTAGATGGACAGATTCTTGGATTTAATGTACAAGAGGGCAGGAAATAGGACTTCTTGGGGAGCATTCCAACAAATTCATCACTGAAGCTTTTCCCATTTGACCCCAAGCAAAGTTAGATTCTCAGAATAAATTTAAACTACTTATGGAGAAAAGAAAGAAAAAGAGAGGAAAAGAGAGAGAGAGAGACAGAGGGAAAGAAAGAGAAATAGAAGGACTAAGTGTACATCTGTAAATCATTTTGAAAACTATTGACAATTGCTCCCAAGTCTAACATGTCAAGAAACATTATTTTTCCTTTTTATTTGACATAATTAACCAGTCTATATGGTGGCCCTCACATACAGAAAACCACCCAGTGTACCAGGGACACAATGCCACAGTTTTGCTCTCTGCAAGGTTTGAAGAGTGGTAGCTTCCCTACCTGGCTTTGGAATATTTCTGTCTGATAATCCATCTTGAAGTCTGTTGTTGAATATATATTTTGTCCAGCTTATCAGTCGTGGTAGATTTCAACGCAGGTGATTTTTTTCACCTCAGCTTGGCTCCTCTATAGGATTGTAACAGCGAGCATTTTCACTTGATTTAAGCTGATATCCACAAGGAGAGGCACAAATTTTGGGGGCTTACATCCAGTGATGCATAGAATCCGAGCAATTTTCTGTTTTCAGTGATAGAGTTCCAAGAATTTCATGAAGGACTTTCCTTAAATCCCAAAAGGGCAAGGCTGGGTCCCCTTTGCCAGAAAGAAGGAGACAGAAGAGGTCATTTGGAAAGAGCCACTTCTCTGTTGCTTCAGAGCTGTGACTGTTCCACTCATCTCTGAAGAAGGACGTGCTGGGAGAAGTGAAGTTGACCAGGTGGAAATGTGTGTGCAGGCAACAAGACCATGGATTCTGTTTTCACTCTTGAAAATATAGACTCTTTTCTTGTTTCCAAGTGGACATTAAATTGCAGGTATTGTTCTACTTCTTAGAATGAAAGAGAAAACAGCAGCTTCTGTGTCAGGATTTACTACTTTGGGAGGAGCTTAGCTCAGCCACCAAGATTTGCCTACTGAGTGCTGTGGTTTCCAGCTGGACAGACATGAGTGACGGTAAGGCAGCACCTTTAGCTGTGCCTGAGAGTTCCCTACCCTCCTCCATCTTCCTACTTGGTATTCACAGGCACAGCAAAGAAACTCATCATGGACAACTACTGTGATCAGGCTAGCTGTGGAGGAAATTGTGAAATCAACATGTTCTGGTTTGTTCTTCATGCTTTTGCCCTCTCTGTTGTCAAATCCTCTGCTCTGTCATGGACCCCACACTGCTCCCTGCAGGTCTGGGGCTCAGCACTTAGGATGACCTCCTCCAGGTCTTGTTCATCTCCATGAGGAATCTGGGCTCTGGATCCTTCCTTCCCACCGCCCTGGCACTGCTTCATGCCTCGGACATGCATATCCTGATTCACATCTCTGAAGGATTCTGATGTCTCTCTACTTTCTGATCCCACTAATGCTCTTATTTGGCACCTTTGGTCAGTTAAATTGGTTACCACTTGATATCTGTGTAATAAGGTCTAATATTTTGCTGCTGTTGCCTCCTGCTTGGTTCTTCCTGCCTTTGTGGGTTTGTTTTTAAAAAATAATATTCTTATGGGAATCCCTTAAAATTTTAATGTAATATTTATGTAATCTAAAGTTTCTTTAAAAATAAAAAAATAAATCAAAAAATTATTTCTCTTGGGGATTTAAGGAATATCTTTAATCCACTCTCATAACCTTGATTCTCCTTTAATTGGTACCTCTGGGTGCTAGTTCGGGTTGAGCTAGGCTGCTTCCTGATTGTCCCATTCATCTTCATCAGCACACAGTTAAGTCCTGCTAGTCTGGTGTTGGGAAGAAGCAGCAAGGTCCACTTTCTCCCACTTCCCACTTTGCTCTGGTAATCCTGGCTGAGACATAGATAAAGTTCCAAACAAAGAAGAGCAGATAGGAAGAAGGCAGGCCAAGAGGAGAAGAAGAGATTGAAACAAGGCACAACGTGGACTTTTATGTTCAGTGTTATGGACCTGGCTTTCATGCTCTCCAAATCTTCTTTGAAATCAGAGAAAAAAAGAAAAATGGTAAATTTATTTCCTAGTTGGAGAATCATGATTGGAGTTCATTTAGCAGAACAAAAATTTTGAGGAAAACCTCAAAGAGTTAACTTATGTCACCAAATTGATGGAGAAACTGGAATCTAGAACCTTCTATTATATTGTGTAAGCAGGAGGGGACCTTGAATCAGCCAGTGCTAGTTTTCCTCACAGAGCTGGGGAAAACCCACCTCATTCTTCATGAGCTAGGGTTGGGTGAATTGGGCAGCGGAAGATGGAATCACATGGAGGCACCATCTGCTGATGTTCAGAGACCTTGGCACTCATCCTTCAGGCTGTGTGCAGAGTGATGGAAATAAAAAGGGGGTAAGGTTAGTATACACAGAACAGAAACAGGTAAATCTTCCAAAGCACTGGAAGGAACAAAATAGACAAAGAAAACTAAACAAATCCAACAAAATTAAGGAAAGGAGAATCAAAAATCAAGAGGAAAGTATGATAAATAGAATTACTAAATGAGATGGAAGGACCAAGTCCAAATATAACAGTCAAACGATCATTAATGTGATTAAAGAAATTATCCAAAACCCTGCAAAATAACTAAAAATCATGACTCTATGGCCTTTTAAAGTTCGTTTGATTCTCTAGGGGAATGAAGCTAGTTTGAGTTTTCTTTACTTTTGAAATAAGCCCAGAGTCCATCAAGTTAGATGTTAACCATGAGAAAATTGATACCATGAAAATGATAAATAATTTTGGTCTGGTAGAGAAGAAAACCCCAAAGTTTAAGATTTGTTGCTCCTTAGGACAATAACCAGTTTTGCATCTCATTTATAAATCTCTTCCCAGTCTTGATAGAGATGTGTGTGTGTGTGTTTATCCCTTTGAACCAGGTTTGTCATCGGCTGGTTCTGTCATTAACATATCTTTGACACGTGCTTATAAGATATTGGCATGGGAATTATATTTTAATTTGTTTGATTTTACTTTGACAATGAAAATGGGCAAATTTTACAATGGAAAGACAAAAAAGAATGGATAAAACACAAATTTAGCTAAATGTTATTTAAGTGAAATTCATTTAAAACAAATACATGAAATGGCTGGAACTAATGCAATGGATATAAGTATGTCAGGCAACTGAGAATTGAGAGAAAGCAGAATTGACAATATGTAATATGAGAAAAGTAGAATTAAAGGACAAAACATTTCAAGGAATGAAGTAAAATATGTTCAATGACATATAGCAAAATGAACAATTATAAGACTAAAGAGGCTAGACTATGGAAAATATATTTATATCAGATGGATTTATTTTTGTGAATATCTTTTGGGGACTATGGGAACAAAGCAGTGGGTTTTGAAATTTCCAGTTTTCCTAGGGACAGGAGCTAGGTGGGGCTTGGACATGGAGGACTGGTGTGTCCTCTGGAACTCAGGGAGCACTAGGAAGTTATGCTGAGGGACAGGCTGTGGTGGTGGGGTAGGGGGGAAGGCTGGGACAGTTCAGTCTCTCCTGGACTCCTGGATGTCACTGGGATGGGCAGTGCCTCCAAGCCTCTAATTTATGTTCACCCTCACCCTCAAATGTCCTTGTAGCAAGAACATTCTGTTCAGGTCACTGTGATTAGAAAGGCTAAAATGATTTCAGCCTCTGTGTCTCCCATCTCAAGATTCAGGTTGCAAACAGGGGTGTCAGCTTGGCCTTGCTTGGGTCAGGTGTTCACCCCTGGGTTAAGAGAG
>JAQZBX010037576.1:0-23745 GCA_029593785.1 Cabassous unicinctus | reverse complement strand
TGAAACCACAGAACCTTAAGAGGAAAAGGAAGGCTGAACCCTTCACAGACGTTGCTGGCCCTCATGTGTCAACACGTGGCAACAGACTTTGGGTGAGAAAGTACCTCTTATGGTATCTTGAGTTGGACTCTTCAGGGCCTAGTAATTGTAAGCTTCCACCCCAAATAAATACTCTTTGTAAAAGCCAACAGAGTTCTGGTACTTTGCATCAGCACCCCTTTGGCTGACTAATACAGGTTGTTGGCAACATTCATTTACTTGAAGCTATAATACTCATGGGTAGCTTGCTTCTTCAAAGCCAGAAACACAGATATAGAGTCTTTGCTACTTACAATCTCTGACTTGTAGACCCTTTTTAAAAGGTTTCACCAGAATAGGTCAGGCCCACCCAGGATAATCGCTCCTTTGATTAACTTAATGCCAACTCATAAGGGATTTTAATTACATCTGTAAAATCCCTTAATGTTTTCCATGTAATGTAACTTAATGAAGAGATTAACATCCCATCACTTTTGCCATATTCTCTTATATAGCAGCAAGTCACAGATTCTGCCAAAAAACAGGGTTACCTCATTGACTGGGGGTGGGGGGGGCTGGGGGGTGGTTAGGTGTGACTCATTGTCTGCCATAAAGTGGAAGGATAAATGGGGTGAAGTAAAAGGAGATAACTTCAGTCAAGTAAGTTGCAACCTTGAACCATTCAGAGTAAGTTAAATTTTTCTAGTCTTCTCCCATAAGGTCCATACTACTTTTCCTTCATAGCGCTTTATCTCAGCATGTACTTATGCATGTATATGTGTGATTACGTAATTAGCATTATTAATGCCTTTCATACCATGTGAACTATAAGTTCTTGAGGGCTGTATATTTTTTCTTTTTTTCTTCACCATCCTCTCCCAGGCCTGACACATAGCATCTGCTCAATAACTATTGTTGAATCACTAAATCATAGTATAGTTTTTTACTTTCCCCTATTAACATTGGGGAAATCTGAGAGTTTTTTAAGAAAGGAATGACAGGCTCAGACTTGTATAGGCAGGCTAGGGTGACTTTGTTGACAAACCCCACGTTTCAGTGTCAGTGGCTTAAATTAGCAGTAGGGGGCTTTTTTGGTTGGTTGTTTGCTTGTTTTCTATTTTGTTTTTGTTTTTCTCACTCATGTCAAAATCCAATGAGGTGCAACTAAGACCTCTGTTCCATGTAGTCACTCAAGGGTCCAGTCATCTTTCAGGTAATGGTTTTACTCTCTCACCCATACACACACATGTACACACACAGTATGCCCAATCACATACACACAAACATGTGCACACATACTCCAAGTCAAGGACTTTAGAGTCAATTGCTAGAGCCTCTGCAACCACCCAGAATATCAAGTAAGACTCCCCATGGGAGAGTCATGGAGATCTTGTGAGCCTCAACCAGAGGTGGTTCACATCCCTTCTTTCTAGATCCCTTTGTCTGAGACTTCACCATATGAAAAACCTAACTGCAAGGGAATCTGGGAAATTTGTACTACTTTGTGGCTCAGAGAAAAAGGCAAATGAATTGTGAATAATAGGCAGTCTCTGCCACAATTGGTCCTCTTGGTCACCCAATATCTAAAATATTCTTTCTTCTTTCCCACACTCAAAAATCAGATGCCTACTCTTCAAGCCATAAAACACAAAGTCCCATGTAGTTACAGCAATAGTTCAAAGTACAAGCTCTCTGAATGATATGCAGTCCTTTCTGTCTGTTCCAGATGTGATTCTGGTGTTCTGGTGAATTACTAACTAAAATAAAAATACAAGTTACTTGCCATGCAGTTCCTGCTCTCTCACCCCCTTACCATTATATAACGGAGGTGCAGGACATAACCATATCAATAAAACCCCCCTACCAGGAAATGGAAGAATGGGAGACACACAATAGTAAACTGAATTTCTGCTGGGAAAACGTTAGATAGGCTCTCTACCCTGGAGGTAGGAGAAAATTAGATCTTGATTCTACTTTCTAAGAGAAATTCCTTTATCTAATTTTTCTCTGAAGCTTATCTCTCTGTCTCCTGGGAAGGTTCTAGTTGATTATCTTTTACCACATCTGAACTGGGTGTTGGGGAAAATGTATCCCTAGGGTTG
The DNA here is from genome assembly GCA_029593785.1 of Cabassous unicinctus. Lineage (NCBI taxonomy): Eukaryota > Metazoa > Chordata > Mammalia > Cingulata > Chlamyphoridae > Cabassous > Cabassous unicinctus. Next base: position 21,625 of record JAQZBX010037576.1, on the reverse strand, counting down.
CTGAGCACTCACAGCTTGCATTTTGCCAGAGCAAACTTGGGGTTCTGAGAGTTGTTTTACTCCTGAAAATAGTGGAAGCCTCTTTCAATTGGTACATGCTGCTTCTTTGGCAATACAGTGCTTTAAAACTTAATAGTATGTTATGGGCAGCTACATGTATTACATGTGTTACATGTGTTACTACTTTCGTAGACATAATGCCTAAGTTTTCCCTCAGGTGTCTGTCTTTCAACTTAAAGTAGCTTACTTTGAGGTCACAATAATAGAAAGAATATATTCTATATTTGCCAGTCTGTATTTTCTTGTTCTCCAGTGAAGTTTTGCAAGGCAGTTGTTGCTCACAGACGTTTAAAATTCTATCTTTTACTGTCTAGGATTTAGAAGCAATTGAGCTTTCCAATCTTAAAATCCTCCAAATTTATGGATTTCTATTCAATTTCTTTTCTTCCTGAACACTGGCCAGTTCATTGTTGAGCTCATTTTTTAAAAAATATTTTGTCAAAGATAGTCAATGGAAGTCAAATTCACAATACTCTGATTCTTTCTAACCAATGTCCCCAAAACTTCGGATTCAGTAACATGTATCCTTCCTTTAAAATTATTTCAAGCTATGATGAGATCATACTGGATTAGAGTGGGTCCTAAGTCTAATATGACTGGTGTCCTTATAAAAAGAGAGAAATTAGACACACACCCAGAGAGGAGAATGATTTGAAGACACTGACATACATAGGGAGAGTACCATGTGACAACAGAGGCAGAAATGAGAGTTTGCTGCCACAAGCCGAGGGACGCCATGGGTTCTCAGCAGCCACCAGAAGGTAGGAAGAGGCAAGGAAGCTTTCTTCCCTAGAGTCTTCACAGTGAGCATTCCCCTGCCAACACCTTGATTTTGTACTTCTAGCCTTCAGAACTGTGAAAGAAAAAAATTCTGTTTTAAATCACACAATTTGTGGTACTAGGAAACTATTATAGTACATGAACTAATACAGTACCTGACTATCAGAATGAAATTATCAAGACCTTTAGCATATCTGGAACCTAGTTTTCTCATCTGTAGTATGAGGAACTGATGCTAAATGATTTTTAGACTTTAGTGCTTATTTACAAAAATGATTTTTAGACTTTAGTGCTCTTTTACAAAAAACATTCCCACATTTAACCCACGAAGTATGATAATATCCAGCACACATTTTTGTTAGCACATGAGTGGCACAAAACACAATATAGAATAGGCAAATTAGAGTAATCATATCTCAGGCTTTTCTAGTTAAGAAAATAAGTTGTGAAACTATCATCTCATTTAAGATAAACTTAGAGCTTCAAAGAAAAAGTAGGAATGTTAATGTATCATATGTATTACTGCATATATGTATATGAATACATTTAGTTTTACCTGATTGTTTATGAGCACCTTTGTTTAAAGAGCTTAAATTAAGATTTAAAAAATCAAATTATATTTTAAATGTACAGTAAGAAGCGGTGAATTACAAGAATCCGTGATGGATTTTTTTAAAAATTGTATGTGTTTGTATGATATATATTCTTTTTTTCTCATGTATAGCAAACTGTACTAGCTTTATTTTTTTAATATACTTTTTTTAAAGATACTTAGATTACATAAATGTTACATAAAAAATATAGGGAATTCCCATATGCCCCACTCCCTACCAAGTCAGTACACTTTGTCTATGGAGAGCACTTTTGCATAAAAGTCCCATTTGATCAAAAGTGCTGGTGAACTAATACGATGAGTAAACTCATGTAGGTAAACTTCGAGTATAGATTACTAGGAGATAGAATGTGGGTTGAGAATTGGAGCTGATGCTTAATGTCTGTAGAATTTTTAATAAGGTTTATTGTAAAAGTGTGGAAATCAATAGTCTTGATGGTAACACATTATAGTGAGTATAACTAACATTGCTGATTTACAAAGGTGATTGTGGCTGAAAGGTGTAGTCTGTAGATGTAAATGTCAATTGAAAGGAAGCTAGAAAATAATCTAGGGAATGTATAACAGTAATTTCAGTGGTGGATGAAGATTGTGGTTAATAGTATAATATAAAAATGTTCCTTCTTTTACGAAGTGCGAAGAATATGGTGGATACATGGGAAAATTACAACTAATGTAACTTATAGACAATAGTTAACAGTAATACTGTAATATTTTTGCAGCAATGGCAAAGAAGATATTATATAAATTCTAAGCGACAACAATAGGGGGCATATAAGGGGATATGGGATTTTTCCTTTTGGAGTAATGAAAATGTTCTAAAATTGACTGAGGTGATGACAACAAAATTGAATGGATTATACAATGCATGGGACTGTTAAACAGGGAATCCAGTGGTGGAAGATGGACTGGTTAACAGGACACATATGAAAACATTCTCTCATGAGCTATAACAAATATATCATACTAATACAGGGTGTTAATAATCAGGTGGGTTGGGGGGAAATACACCAAATATAAGATATGGATGGGCTATAGTTAGTACTAATGTTTTGACGTTGCTCTTTCATAGTTTATAATAAATCTTTCACAACAATGCAAGGTGTTGGTGGTGGGGTGATGTGTGGGAGCCCTGTATGATGATAAGTATGTTTGTTTTGTAAGTTCACATCTTTTACCATACACTTATTGTTTACGTATGTTCATGTATGAATGATATTGTTCAATAAAATTTTTTAAAAATGCTGGTCTGTAAAAAGTCAAGCCATTTCTCCTCAAAGTTACAGATATTTTTCTTCCAATATGGGCATAGTTTCTTTAAAAGGTGCACTGATATATGTTGTATTCACGTATGGATTATGTTGTATAAATAATAGTGCTTGGCTGTTATCAACATTTTTAACATTTTATTTAACATTTCATATATATATATTTGTATTTTTTGCTCAAGGTGTTTTTTATTTTTACCCCCTGGATAGGGTATTTGAGCTAGAGTTATTCCTTCTAGAAATGCTTTAGAAAGTTGTCTTTTAGTTTTAAAAGGATGAGGGTGGTTTCTAAGCAGATCAGACAAGAATTAATACAAATTGATAGATTAGGTTTGTAATTCTAAGATCTGGACTGTTCTTTCGATAGCTAGTAGTTAGTGCACATTTGTGTGTCACTGTGTGTATATAATGCATATTTAATCTAATCATAGTATTTTCCTGAAATACCAGTTTATATATATCCTCTCAATTTCACTGGAAAGATGGTGGAGAAAAAATTAGAAACTTCAATCTCAAAATAAAATGTCTTTCAAAAAATACAGAAATAATTTTGATACAATCTTGGCTAAAATAATTTCTTCTGTGTCAGAAGAGGCTGATACTCCATTGTCTTATTTTATTTATAGTACCTATCACCACCTGCAGTCACAATTTTATATATATATATATATATATATATATAATGCATATCTATGCATGCATGTGTGAATGTATGTATTTAGAATTTGTTTTCTTCTTCCCCCACTAGAATATAAAATTTCCACAAGGGCAAGAATGTTGTCATTATTATTCATCATTACCACCCGAAGGCTCATAAAAATGCTTGGCAAAAAGTAGGCAGTCAATACTTATTGAATGAACAGACGGATGGATATGGTTAGAATTATATGGTCTAATGAGCACTCAATCAAACCTTTCTCAGTATGATTGTAAAGGGCAAAAACCAATAACACCTGAAGAATTGGGGAAGTCAGGAAAGGCACAATTTTATAAACAAGTGAAGTATATGGTGAATATAGCTATTGCTTAGGGACTTAAGAATTTTGGTAACTATAACTTGGGATGAGTTACAAAGAAATACTTCTGGTCTCATTTTCTTTATTTCGATAAAAGCAAAAGATGAAATAATGAAAAAACAATTCAGGTCAGCATCCAGTGTCTTCTTTATTTGCACTGGTTCCCATTGGAAGAGGGGAGGTCTGTTCCTCCTCTTTAGATGAAACCTTGTGGAAGATGATGGAGCAGAGTTTTCAGAGTAAGATTCAGTGAGCATAGCAAAGCTCAGAAATTGAGATGAGAAAACTCTGACTCCAATTGCAATCAGTTCTCTTGATTACAATTTCTTCAATCTGAGGCAAGTACCCTATAAGAACTATTAACCCAGGCAAAGGGCTGTTGTCCACAACATAGAAAGGTAGCTATTCTTGGTTTTTATCTCTACAAAATTTTATAGGCAAGAGGGAAGCTGATGTGGCTCAAGTGATTGGGCTCCTGTCTACCATATAGGAAGTCCAGGGTTCAATTCCCGGGGCCTCCTGGTGAAAGGCAACCTGGCCTACACAGTGAGCTGGCCCGAGTGGAGTGCTGGCCTGCACAGAGAGCTGGTGCAGCAAGATGATGCAACAAAAAGAGACAGAGAGGAGAGACAATAAGAGACACAGCAGACCCGGGAGCTGAGGTGGTACAAGTGATTGAGCACCTCTCTCCTAATCCAGAAGGTCCCAGGATTGGTTCTGGTGCTGCCTAAAAGAGAAGATAAGCAAACACAGAAGAACACACAGAGAACAGACAGCGAGTGTAAAACAACAAGGTGAGGGAGAAATAAATAAATAAGTCTTTTAAAAAAAATTAATAGGCAAGAAAAATTCTCTGTCCAAGAGCAAAAGGATGTCAACTCTGTCGCCACTAACATATGACACTGATAGTAGTTTTCACGTTGCAATTTTGAATTTATGAGCAGGTGGACTTGCAAACAATCCTTCAAAATTCAAAAAGAAGGATTTCTGAAATTTTTTTTTCTAGTATCAGTCTTACTTCTATTCATCATTGTGTTACTTTCCTATTCCTGCTGTAACAAATTACCACATCTTAGTGGCTTAACAGAATGCAATTTATCTTTTAATTTTGGAGGTCAGAAGTCCAGAATGAGTCTCACTTGGTTAAAATCAAGTTGTCCAAAGAGCTGTGTTCCTTTCTGGAGGCTCTAGAGAAGAATCTGTTGCTTCCCTTTTCCAGCATCTAGAGGCTTGTTTTGTGCCACCTTCCATCTTCAAAGTCAGCAATTGCCAGTTATCTTTTTCACATGTCATTCTGACAGTGACTTGTCTGTATCCCTCTTCCCATTCAAAGACTATTGTTATTACATTGAGCCCATCTGGTTAATCCAGTTTATTTTCCCTATTTTTAAGGTCAGCAGATTAGCAACCATAATTCCATTTGTTACTTTAATTCCTGTTTGCCATGTAACCTAACATATTCAGAGAGTCCAGGCATTAGGATGTGGCTTCTGCTTAGAGGATCATGTATTGTCTTTATTCATATTTGGACTTTTCTGAAAGTAACACATCTCTAGAAGGGGACAATTATACATTCAGCTCTGGTTGTAATGGGCTAAATCTAGGAAAGGAATCTATATCCTTGTTTCCTCGTAGTGAAACTTCTCAAAGAGGAGCACGTTCAAAGCATTCCCAGAATGGAATACGGAAAGTTTAGAGAAGCCACTTTTGCAACTTTGCTGCTCATTAGAGGAAATGCCTTTTCTCCCTGTGAAGATGCAATAACATTCCTAATTATAGTTAACTAGCTATTTGCAGGCTTGCAAGTCTCATATAGGCCTTTATATGCAGTGTTTTTGGTGCATTCCCTGCATTTAGTGGGAGCATTTGACCCAGGGGAAACACTTAAAGACACAATACCTTGGGCACTCACAAAATTTTTGTAATATAATATTGATGATATATCATGTATAATTCATTAGTTTTTGCCCAGGTGAAATTTAATAATAAAATGTACACAATTTATAGAATCTCTGTGACAGATTCTAAATAAAAATTTATGTCTGTAATTAACTTGCAATACATTTCACTTTCTAATTTTGTGCTGGTAAAACCAACAGTTGCTTATTATTTACTGGTTTTGGTGGTAACTGTTCCATCACATTGTTTTATGGGCAATAATACAGAGTCTAAATAAACTCTGGGTATAAATAATTTATCCTGTTGAACAACAAAGAGCTTTCCATCAATTTATCAGGAAATCTGATTATTTTTCATATGGGCCAGACCCAGTTGAGGTGCTTATAGCTGCAATAAAAGCTATGATTAATGATGTGTGAATATAAGAAGTGTGAAAATTTCACATAAATTTATTAATATACAGAAATCTATTTGACAATAGGCACCTCAGGCAAGCTGCCTGAATTTCTTTAAATCACTTATCCAACACACACTATACTTGAGAATCTTCTGATTTATTGATTTACATAGTGCAAAACTCATGGGAACTCATGGTATTCCTCACCAAAATCATGAGTTATTACAAGTGACCCAAACATAAAAATAACTGTTGCTGTTGTGGGGGGGCTATGATGCTATTTCTAGGAAACAGCTTTGGAAAACAAAAGCAAAATACAGATAAAATCTCTTTGTTGGAAAGGAGAAAAAGCTCTGAAAAGCAGCCATTTCTCAGGAAAACTGATATATCGTGATAAAGTTTTCCAGGACTGACCATCCCCTAGTTGTCATGCCATAAAAGATCATCCTACTCTACTCCCTGAGCCCTATATTCCATGTTTTGCTATTTCCTGAAATGTCATCCGTTGGAGTTCATAAAAATTCACTTTTAAAATGCAGAGTTCTCAGAGTGGTTTCAGAGTTCACAGGCCATACCAAAAATGCCCTTGCATGTTTCTTGTCTACAGAAAATTAAATATCTTGTTAAGAATACAATATTTTTATGTATGAGACAATCACATTAACATGTAAACAAACAAACAAAAAAAACAACTCATCACCTCTCAATCTCTATGCTTTCCCCCACCATACATAGCTGTTATTGTTTTTCTCTCTTAGTATATTTGTATTTATAATTTGTAAAAACAGTCTTATATATGCAATATCACCCATGTTCATGTTTTACATGAGGTTTCATTATCTCATACAGACACATGTTAAAGTTTTTAGCTTTCCTTCTAGTAATATACATGATCTTAGACTTTCCCTTTCCACCACTGTCATACCCATAAAATAGCTCTGCTAATTACAAACACTATGATGTACTTTCACCATTTCTATTCATTTCCAAAGATTTACAGACATCCTTTTTATCAATTCTGAACAGATCAGCCATCAACTTTCCATTCTCTACCCTCATTCTATTTTCTGGTGACCTATATTTTAATTATTAACTCCATGAATTTACATAATATATTTAGTTCTTAATAGCACAATCATACAGTATTTGTTCTTTTGTGTCTGGCTTGCTTTATGCTTTACAACTTCATTTCTTCTTACTGCTGCATAATATTTCATCATGTGCATACAGCACAATTTGTTAGTCCATTCATCAGTTGATGTACCCCGGAGGTGATTCCAACTTCTGGCAATCGTGAATTACACCACTATGAACATCGGTGTGCAGATATCTAACTTCCTTTGGAGGTGCCAAACAGTCCTCCACAGTGGCTGTACCATTCTACATTCCCACCAACAGTGAAAAGAGTTCCTATCTCTTCATATCCTTTCCAACATTTACAACTTTCTGACTTTTTAAGTGGCCAGTCTAATAGATGTGAAATGATCTCATTGTAATTTTTATTTACATTTCCTTAATCCATAGTGATGTTGAACATTTTTTTCATGTGTTTCTTGCCATATGTATTTCTTCTTTGGAAAATTGTCTTTTCAAGTCTTTTGCCCATTTTTGAAATATATTTTCATAACAGAAATTGTGAACTTACAAAACAATCATGTGCATGTGCAGAATTCCCATAAAACACTTCACCAACACACCACACCAATGTGGAATATTTGTTACAGATTATGAGATAATATTTCAGACTATTACCACTAACTATGGTCCATAGTGTACATTTGGCATCTTTTTTTCATACCCCCCCTATTATTAAAACAGTACATCTTTGGCATTGGTGCAAGAATATTACAGTACTTCTGTTAACTATAGTCCATAGGTTGCATTAACTGTATTTTTCTTATGCTTCTCCACATTCTCACCACCCTGCAATAGTGACATACATCCATTAAATTCACAGAAGGATATTCTTGCATTTGTACTATTAATGACAATGCTTATCCACCTCTGGGTTCAAATCTGTACACCAACATTCATAGCAGTGTTATTCACAACTGCCAAAAGATGAAAACATCCCAAGTTAATGGATACACAAAATGTGGTATCTACATATGATGGAATACTATGCTGCAGTAACAAGAAATGAAATTGGGACACACATGATAACATGAATGAATCTTGAAGACCTACTACTAAGTGAAATAAGGCAGACACAAAAAGACAATATTGCATGGTCTCACTAATATGAACTAAATACAAAGAATAAACACATGGAGTTAAAACCTAGAGTATATGTTATTAGGAGATAAGAGGAGGCCTAGAAAAAGTAATGATGCTTAATGTTTCTGGAAGTTTTACCTAACTTTTGCCAATTTTTAATAGGGTAATTTGTCTTTTTATTATTGAGTTGTAGTATCTGTTTATATATCATGGATATGAAACCCTTATTGAATGTGTGCTTGCCAAATATTTTTTCTCATTGAGTCAGCTGTCTTTTCACCCTTTTGACAGAGTCCTTTGAGGTGCAAAAGTGTTGAATTTTGAGGAGGTCCTATTTATATTTTCTGTTTTTTGCTTGTGCTTTGGGTGTAAGGCTTAAGAAACTACCGCCTATCACAAGATTTTGAAAGATGTTTTCCTGCATTTTATTCAAGCTTTATGGTTATTGCTTTTATATTCAGGTTCTTGATCCATTGAGTTAATTTTTGTATAAGGTGTGAGATAAGGGTCTTCTTTCTTTCTTTTGGATATGGGTATCCAGTTCTCACAGCACCATTTGTTGAATAGACTCTTCTGGTCCAGGTGGGAGGGTTTGACAACCTTGTCAAAAATCACTTGACTATAATGTGAGGGTCTATTTCTGAGTTCTCAATGCAGTTTCAATGATCAGTCTGTCTATATTTATGCCAGTACCATGCTGTTTTTACCACATAATATGCTAAAGCATATTAAAGCTAAGTAATATGCTTTAAAGCCTGAAAATGAGAGTCCTCCAACTTCGTTCTTTTTAAAGACATTTTTGGCTATTCAGGGCCCCATACCCTTCCAAGTAAATTTGATAATTGGTTTTTCCATTTCTGCAAAAATGGCTGTTGAGATTTTTATTTTGATTGCATTGAATCTGTAAATCAGTTTGGGTAGAATTGGCATCTTAATGATATTTAGTCTTCCAATCCATGAACACGAAATATCCTTCCATTTATTTAAATGTTCTTTGGTTTCTTTTAGCAAAGTTTTGTAGTTTTCTGAATACAGGTCCCTTATGTCCTATATTAATTTTATTCCTAAATATTTGATTGCTTTAGTTGCTATTATAAATTAAATTTATTTCTGATTTCCTCCTCAGGTTGCATGACAGTAGTGTGTAGAAACACTATTAACTTTTGTATATTAGTTTTGTATCCCATCAATATGCTAAATTTGACTATTAGTTCTAGCAGTTTTATTGTGGATTTTTCAGGAGATTCTACATATACGATCATATCATCCTATCATTTCACAGTGAATGGTGAAAGCTTAACTTTTTCCTTTCCTATTTGGGTGGCTTTTATTTCTTTAGCTAATTGCTCTAGCTAGAACTTCTAGTATAATAGTGAATAGCCATGGTGACAGTGGACATCTTTGACTTGTTCCTGATCTGAGCAGGAAAGCTTTCAGTCTTTCACCATTGAGTACAATGCTGTTTTTAGGTTTTTCATATATGCACTTTACCATATTGAGAAAGCTTCCTTCTATTCCTATCAAGAAAGGGTGCTATATTTTGTCAAACACATTTTCTGCATCAATTGAGAGGATCATGTGATTTTTTGTCTTCAATTTACCAATGTGGTGTATTACACTAAATTATTTTCTTGTGTTGAAATACCATTGCATACCTGGGATAAAACCCACTTGATCGCGGTGGATAATTCTTTTAATGTGCTTTTGGATTCTGTTTGCAACTATATTCATTTTTGCATCTATATTCATTAGAGATATTGGTCTGTAATTTTCTTTTTTTGTAGTATCTTTATCAGGTTTGGGTATTAGGGTGGTGTTGGCATCATAGAATGAGTTTGGTAGCATTCTTTACTGTTCAATTTTTTGGAAGAGCTTAAGCAAAATCGGTATTAGATTGTCTTTGAATGATTGGTAGAATTCACCTGGGAAGCCATCTGGTACTGGGGTTTTGATTGTTGGGAGGTTTTTTGCTTGTTTGTTTGTTTGTTTTTCAGAAGATATGTTTTTATGTGATTACTTAAAATTACATTTCTTCCAAAATTATATTGTCAATACATGTACATTGCTTTATGACTCTGAGTCTACAAATTGTGTATTTCATATCCAAATTTGGTGTTACTTAGGTAGGTATTACATGATATGTATTGTTTCTCCATATTCTTCTAATATCCCCATATGCTGATATATTCTTTTTTTTTTATTGTGGGTAAAAATAAAATTTTTCACAATACATATCAATAATTGTAAAACGATATATAAATACATATGCATATATGTGCATTTGCTTACATAAATGTTATTTTATATATATATATATATATATTTTTTTTTTTTTAAAGGTGCTTAGATTACCTAAATATTACTCAGAAATTACAGGGATTCCCATGTTCCCCACCTCCCACACCTTGTTGGGAGGTTTTTGATGACTCTTTCATCTCTTTACTTGTGATTGGCTTTTGAGGTATTCTGTTTCTTCTAAGGTCAGTGCACGTGGTTCGTGTGTTTCTAGGAATTTGTCCATCTCATCTACATTGTCTAGTTTTTTACATACAGTTGTTCATAGTATCCTCTTATGATCTCTCTTATTTCTGCATTGTCAGTGGTAATGCCTCCCCTCTCATTTCTGATTTGATTAATTTGGTCTTCTCGCTTTTTCCTTTGTCAGTCTAGTTAAGGGTTTGTCAATTTTATTGATCTTCTCAAAGAACCAGCTTTGGTTTTGTTGATTCTCTCTACTGTTTTTCTATTCTCGATTTCATTTATTTCTGTTCTGATCTTTACTATTTCTTTCCTTCAGCTGCTTTGGGATTAATTTGCTGTTCTTTTTGTAGTTCCTCCAGGTGTACAATTAAATCTTTAATTTTAACTCCTTCTTCTTTTTTAATGTAAGCATTGAGGGCTATAAATTTCCCTCTCAACACTGCCTTTGTGGTGTCCCATAAGTTTTGATATGTTTTGTTCTCATTTTCATTTGTCCCAAGATATTTGCCAAATTCTCTTGCAATTACTTCTTTGACCCACCTATTACTTGAGTGTATTTTTAAATCTCTATATAATTATGAATTTTCCCTTTTCCATCCATCATTAATTTGCAGCTTCATCCCATTATGATCAGGGAAACTGTTTTGTATAATTTCAATCTTTTTAATTTATTGAGACTTGTCTTGTGACCCAACATATGTTCTATCTTGGAGAAGGATCCATGAGCATTTATATGAATGTATGTCTTGCTGTTTTGGGCTACAATGTTCTATAGATGTCTGTTAGATCTATTTCATTATCATGTTATTCAAATTCTCTGTTTCTTTCTTTATCCTCTGTCCAGATGTTCTGTCCAATACTGAGAGTAGTGTACTGTTGTCTTCAACTATTATTGTAGAGATATCTATTTCTCCCTTCAGCTTTGCCAGTGTGTGCCTCATGTATCTTAGGGCACTCAAATTAGGTGCATAAATATTTAGTATAGTTATTTCTTCTTGATGAGTTGCCCCTTTTATTAATATTTAACATGTATTCCCTTACAAAGGTTTTGAGTTAAAATCTATTTTGGGGAGCAGATGTGGCTCAAGCAGTTGAGCACTTGCCTTGACATGGGCAGTCCCAGGTTTGGATCCTGGTACCTCCTGAAAAATACAAAAACAAACACAAGCAAAACAAATGAAAAAACCCAACTCACAGAAGGTGATGTGGCTCAGTGGTTGAGCACTGGCTACCCACATATGAGGTCCGAGGTTCAATCCCCTGGCCCTGGTTCCTCAAAAAAAAAAAAAGAAAATCTATTTTATCTGATATTAGTATCACTATTCCAGTACTTTTCTGGTTATCCTTTTCATGGAATATCTTTTTCTAAACTTTCATTTTTAGCCTGGTTGTTTCCTTATGTCTTAGGTAAGTCTCTTGTAGACAACATATAGATGGCTCATATATTTTTTTTATCTATTCTATCAGTCTATGTCTTTTGATTAGGAATTTCAAACTATTAATATTCAATGTTATTACTGTAAAGTCATTACTTACTTCTTCCATGTTGTCCTTTGGCTTTCTATTTTCATATCATACTATTGTCTGTCTTTTTACCTTTAAGTTAGCCTTCCTAATAATCTTCATTTCTAGACTCTTCTCCAAGTCTCTCGCCCTTGTTTTTTCCTTTCAGGCTGCAGCACTCCTTTTAGTATCTCTTGTAATTCTGGTCTTTTGGCAGTTTATCAGTTTTTGTTCTTATGTGAAGACTTTGAACTCACTCTCATTTTTAAAGGACAGTTTTGGTGCATACAGAATTCTTGGCTGGCAGTTTTTCTCTTTCAATACCTAAATATGTCATACCGCTTTCTTCTCTCATCCATGATTTCTGATGAGAGCTGAGCACCTAATCTTATTGAGTTTCCCTTTATGTGATATTTTGCTTTTCACTTTCTGGATTCAGAATCCTCTATCTCTGATATTTGTCATTCTGAATAGTAGGTGTCTAGCTGTAGTTCTATTCAGATTTATTCTGTTTGACTGTGCTGTTCTTCTTGGGTATTGAAATTTGTATCTTTCATAAGGGTTGGGAAGTTTTTGGTCATTATTTCCTCAAATATTCTTTCTTCCTCTTTTCAATTCTTTTCTCCTTCTGGGCCACCGATAATGTGTATGTTTGTGTGTTTTGCATTATCATTCATTTCCCTGAGACTCTGTTCCATTTTTTTCACCCTCTTTTCTTTCTGTTCTCTTGTCTTTTGCAGTTCAGATGTTCCTTCTTTAAAATCACTAATTCTGTCTTCAAGCAAATCAAATCTGCTCTTATGTGCCTCTAATGTATCTTTAATATTATCCATCATGTCTTTCATTCCCATAAGGTATGTTACTTTTGTTTGTAGGCTTTCAGATTGTTCTTTATGCCCATACAATGTCTTCTTAATATCCTCTATATCTTTATTTATATTTTCTTTCAATTCTTTGAATTGATTTAGAAGTGTTTGATTATAACTGATTAATTGTCTTAAATCCTATATATTCTCAGGATATTTGGTTTGTTCCTTTGGCTGGGCCATCTCTTCCTTTTTCCTAGTATGGCTTATAATTTTTTGCTGATGTCTAGGAATCTACGCATCTGAATATGTTGGTGAATTTACTCTGATGACTAATTTCTTTTTCTTGCCTATTGTTTTTTTTTTTCACAGCTCTTCTTTGATATTTGGTTCAACTTATTATAGGTCATTAAAATTGCCCAGCTTAAGTTATAAAAATCAGGCCATGGACTCACTAATGGGGTGCTGATTTGCTCCCAGGAGTGAAAGTACAGTGAAAACCAAAAGCAGTTTTTGTCCATGCAATTTTCAGACCCACCAGCAGATGGTAGAGGTTTGGTAACTCATGTTTGTTGTTTTGAGTTTTTCATCTCTCTGTCCCTCACCCTCCTGAGAGTTGTGAAGTACTGTCCTTGTCTGCTGGCCCCCAAAGCAGGTCTCTTGGACAGCTTTTGGCTCTTTCTCCATTGTTTTTGTGAGACAGTTGAGCCCTGCCTTCCTAGTCATATGCCATTATCCCACAATCCTGATGCAACTGTCGGGGGAATCTTTAAATAAGTTTCCCTATAGGACTCTTCTTTATAAGTAGTTTCTACAAGATACCTCAAAGAAATTTGCTATGGCTCTTTTCCAGATGAATCAGGAAGAATTAGCACTGGTTGATCAAAAAGAGAAGGAACCAATAGCTGTTTCAGATATACACTGCTGATCCTAACATAGTAGTAGATAGATTAAGCTTCTAGAAGTGCCTATCCTCAGAGAATGCTGGAGGTAAAGCTTCTTTCAAAAGGGAAGGTTCAGAAAGCCATGGTTGTCTTCTCCCTCCAGGGGGAGCAGGTGGTAATAGGTTCTCCCCCATTTTCTCTTTTCATTTGAAGATGAATTCACCAAGGGAACAACCATTAGAAGTGAATTTCAGAAGCTGCCATTGAGAATAATAAAGTTAGTTTATAGGAAACTGTTATTCAGAGGACTCCTGTGGCAGTTTTATATTGTTTATGAATTCCAAAAATAGATATTGGATTATGTTTGTGAACTGATCTGTCCCTCTGGGCATATTAAATTGTATTGGATTTAGAGGTTTCACTTTTTCTTGATTAAATAATGATTAAGGCTTTGATTGAGCCATGTCAGTAGGATGTTGCATCCCCCCCCACCTTGGTTGGAGGGGACTTACAGAGAAACTGCACTGCAGAGAAGGGAGTTTTGAGTTTTGAGCTGGAGCCCAGGAAGTAAGCACACAGAGGAGCAGAGCAGCTGAGCCTGGAGAGAATCAAGCCCTGGGGAGAGAGACTGAGCTTGGTTGCCTGATAGTCTAGAGCTGGCCTTGTGGAGAGAGCAGGGAAGCTGAGACCGAAAGAAACAAACCCCAGGAAAAGAGGGACCCAGGAAGTGTGAACTCTTGGCAGACATCGGCAGCCATCTTGCTCCAACACGTGGCAACATACTTTGGTAAAGGAAGTAATTTATACTTTATGGCCTGGTGACTTTAAGCTTCTATGCCAAATAAATATCCTTTGTAAAATCCAACAAACTTCTGGTATTTTGCATCAGCACCCCTTTGGCTGACTAATACAACTCCTCAACACTTGGGATAGCAATTTGGTTTCTATTCTTGATAGAGACTGCCTGGAGCATTTTCTTTTCTTTTTAAAATTTTTTTAAAAGGAGCTTTAGATTACATAAATGTTACATAAAAAATGTAGGGGATTCCCATATGCCCCACTCCTTCCCCCTCCTATACTTTCCCACGTTAAAAACATCTTTCATTTGTGTGGTACATTTGTTACAATTGATGAACACATATTGAAGCATTGCTACTAACCATGGATTACAGTTTATGTTATAGTTTACACTCTGCCCTGCACAATTTCATAGGTTTTTACAAAATGTATAATCGCTTGTATCTACCATTGCAATATCTTGCAGGAAAATTCCAATGTCCCAAAA
The DNA here is from genome assembly GCA_029593785.1 of Cabassous unicinctus. Lineage (NCBI taxonomy): Eukaryota > Metazoa > Chordata > Mammalia > Cingulata > Chlamyphoridae > Cabassous > Cabassous unicinctus. Next base: position 6,416 of record JAQZBX010037576.1, on the reverse strand, counting down.
CTGCCCCCATATTGCACCTATTCTTCCCTCTTCCTCTCTTCAGAACCTCTGGTGGCCACTGTCTTTATATCAGTGATAAAAGTTCTTCCATTGCTAGGATAATAATAAGTCTGTAATAGAATAATAATAAGTCTACTTCAGTCCATTTTTCATTTCCCAATCATGAGGATTTGGAGATGATGGTGCTCACTCTGTTTCTAATTGAGAGGGGCTTAGATCCCATGGGGCAGATGGATGGAACTATCTTGCTTGCTGTTGCAGACACTGTCTGTTCCTTGGTATGGGCATTGTCCATCATCATCTCCTTATTATTTGTTCTGGGTGATTCCAATGAAGTGGAGTGTAGGTGTTGCAACTCTGCTGAGATTCAGGGCTCAACTGGCATATGAATGGACCAAAAATTTAAGTCCCTGGGACATATATTTAACAAGTATAGTGCTGAATATAGGTTGAAAACAAAGGGGGCGGGAAGCCATGTGTAGGGAAACTATAAATGAGTCCAACTCTGTTACACTGGGGGCAGTGTAAATTCCAAAGTAAGGCCCACTGACAGAGTGCCGAATTCCTGAGCCTGTCTGCCCTGCTAGTGCGTTCTTGAGGTAGTTTAGCAGTTCATGTTCAGGTTTGATGAGTAAAAGTATTATGATTAGTTAAAGATGTTTTTTATGGATGATGGTATAAAGATCTAAGTGTAACATAAGTCGTTTTTAACAACTAGTGCTCAGCTAATAAATATACATTCTAAACATTAAGATTATATTTTATCCCAATACAGGAAAATGCTGGTGCTATTAGAAGTTCAAAAACCCGGTGCAGGTCTTAATTCAGAAATGGAGAGAGAGACCTTGATTTTTTAACTGGCCCTTAAATTTGTGACATGGGTTATAAACTGAGAAAATAAGGTAATAAGCAAACCTTTGTTATGAGGGGAATGAAAGGAAGAAAGATGAAATGAAAAATGTCAATTGCCCAGAAATTCCAGTGTGCCTAAATATACTATCTCCTTATTTTCTAAATGTTTGATATAATTCATGATATATATTACACAAATAATTTTTAGCATTCATAATAGACATTAAATGCACATGTTTGAAACACATGTTGTATAGAGTTCTTTAAATCTTATCTAATTCTAGAATATGGGTTTTCCATCATGCCTAAAGTGTCTTTGAATTTAAAAATGAATGACATTATTTGTGCTCTGATTAAACAACCCTCATAGCAAGGATGAACAGCTCCTCATTTCAGATCTGTTTTTCTCTTATATAAATACCACAGGTCATTTCTGTCATGCCAACACTTCCACTTTACTTTTGTAGCCCCTTGCTGACAGGAGAAGGTAGATATCATGTTACACATCCCCTCTGTGACAATGTGAAGCTGAATGGACCCCAGAAAATCATGTTCTTAAGGCTAATCCATTCCTCTAGGTGTAAACCTTTGTAAGTAGTATATTTTGATTAGATTACTTCAGTCAGACCTGACCCAGGAGTCCTTTATAAGAGAATGAAAATCAGATGAAGAGAGGGAGAAAAGCCACAGAAGAGAAAAAAAGCCATGGGAGCCAGAAGATGAAAGCAACAAACCACAGAAGAGAAGGGAGAGAACATGTAACACTGCGTTGTGACAGAGAAGTCCAGGATCAATGACAGCTGGTCTTCAGGGTCAAAGCATCACCAGATAAGGCCTTGATTTGGACATACTTCTTAGCCTTGAAACTTTAGTTTACTTTTTCCTGGCACACTTTTTCTCAAGAATCTCCAAACAGGCTGTGGTGCCTCTTCATGAGTTCCTAGAGCTCATGAAATTATCAAGGCAAGCTAAGCATTAGTGCTGTCTTCTGATACTGCTCTCCACTGTCACCAACACTGCTCTGCCAGTGCCTCCTCATCTGTTGTGTCCCATGTCTTTTCTTTAATCCCCCCCAACACAAGGAGGATACAACTGCAAAATTTTAGTAAGCCTTTTCTAAAAGAACTCTTAGATGTATTTTCATTTACTAGACCAGAGAAAGAAATCATTGCTTTAAAACTCAATTCACAGACAAATAATTTAATTTCAGAGAAGCCAAGTGAGGAGTTCAGTGAGAGAATCCAGAATAAAATTCAGACTTCTTTCTATTATAATTTGTATGATGGTTAAATCCAGGATTTCAAAATAAATTCATTACAAAAAAAAATCAAATAGCCCAACAGGATAGCTATTGAACCCCTGCTTGGCTGAGTAACAATTTAGTCCTCTCAAATGGTTTTACTTTTTCCTGACACACTTTTTCTCAAGAGCCTCCACATGGGCCATAGTGCCTCTTCAGTTCCTAGTGCTCATGAGATTATCTGGTCTAGTAAAGGGAAATACATCTAAGAAGTTCCATAATAAGGAAAGCATGATATTTTACAAAATAAGGACACGTAACTAATCGGTAACATAAAAATTGTTGGATAACCTAGTCATATGAAACAATAAACAGGCAAAAATATTGTACCAGAGGGAATACTGTTGTTTCAACATTTTAACATATCATGATGAGAACAGGTAATATGAGCTCAGAAACTGACACTATACTACTTTCTGTGTACAAGCTTAGGTAGAATCCATTACCTTTTAAAAACTTTCACAAATCTCATGTTCATTAACCCAGTCCTTTACATGTAAGAAATGTTGACATGCTGACAGTGACTTCCCTTACATAAATCCTCAAATACTGTTTAGTAGCAACTGAGATCCCTAAAGTAAAAAACATGAGAAGGTGTTTTAGTCTGCTAGGCTGCCGAAAGCAATACACCAGAAATAGGTTGCTTTTTACAATGGGTAATTGGAAAAAATAACTTGAGATGGCTCTAAATATAAAGAAATTCATCTCCCATTGTTCCTGGGGGAAGACACTAACTTGAATGCTTCTTTGAGAGAAATCCTAAGCTCTGCCCATGCCTCCTCATCTGCTGTGTCCCATGTCTTTTCTTTAATTCACCCCAACACAGGGAGGATACAACTGCAAATTTTTAGTAAGCCTTTTCTGAAAGTTTAGGGATAACTAAAAATTGGCACAGCACTATGTTAACATGTAGATGCAGTAGAATTGGTTCCCACAGAAAACATAGGTCTTTCCATCTTCAGAATCTATTTTAACTGTGCTTCTATATCTAGCTCCTGACTTACTTTATAGCAGGTCCCATATCTCTCCTATAAAGATGTCTTCTTGTCTCCAGTAAGAAAATCACGTCAGTACGTTTCCCAAAATGTAGGTTGACCAGTCTTAAATTACACCACACATAGGACATTACTTTCATAGTGCAGATTGGGCTTACCCAAACCTAGACCATTTTCTTTTTAATGTCTTTTCTTTCAACAAATATCTTTCTAAAGATCTAAGTTGAAGTCTTTGGGGTCCCAATTTAGGTTATTCAGAGAGTAAAACCAATTTAGGTTTTCAAGAGACACACATGTGTATGAACAAGCAATAGTGCAAATATTAAATTAATAAAGAACTAAGGATTTCTCTCAAAGAAGCATTCAGATTAATGACTTCCCCCAGGAACAATGGGAGATGAATCTCTTTATATTTAGTAAACAAAGAGACATCTCAAGTTATTTTTTTCCAGAGTCAAAGAGATTCATTCCACCGCCCACTGACAGGGCAGCCCAAATTAGTTACAATTTTCAAGTCATAGTTCTTCCACATGTTCTGCTCCTCAAGGTTAGCAAACAATCAAACAAACAGCAACGATACAAAAGCTTAGGGTACCCTGTTACACTTTTACCTGTCTTCATTAATTTAGCTTTTAATAGGGATAGAACCTTTCTGATCCTGATCCCTTCTGCTAGAAATAATTGCTTCTTCTATGTACACTCCATACAATACTTTGACCCTCTCTTGTGTCACTGGCTTTCTAATCATTTGTGTACATGCTGGCTTTATACCATATCGCAAGCTCTGTGATGACAGAGACAGTCTTTTTTTTGAAACTCATTATCACGTGTGTTGTGATTGCTTGGAGTACACCGCTATTTTTGATAAATGGATGTCTTTTTGTATAACTGTTCCTTAAGAGTAAAGGATCTAACATTATGGACTCAAATTTAATTATGTATAGCTGCTTTAGAACAAGTAATAATCAACTCTTAAAGCTACTAGGATATTACATTTAATGTTCACATTCACTGATAAAGGAGATAACTGAGGCAAGGTTGTCATGTGCAAAAAACGGTTAGGGTCAGATTTTCAACAACTTACTTTGCTCCTCTATGCTGTAGTTTCCTCATGCATGAAATGAGGACACTAATGGTGCCTTCCTAATCATGTCTTATAAGGATTATTTGAAATTAACTCATGTAAAGCTTTTAGAACAGTCTTTGACACATGGTTCATATTCAGGAAAAGTCAGCTATTATTATTAGCATCGCCTTGTCAATCTGAAAGAACAATATCTATTTAAGTTCTACTAAAGAGAGAGAACAAAATATAATAAAAATAAGCAATATCTAGTCTGTGCTACTCTTTCAACAACTTGTCATATGGTTTAGTAGGTGAAATTCAGATATTTTAAGAGTTTTGTAGTATATGTATACTGCCAGATTGAAGTAAGACATTGACACAGGCTCAGCTGATATTTGAAGGTTTCTCTTTTTGCGGATAAAATAATTAAAGGTTGTAATTTCTGTAAATACAGGGGAAAAAACTAGATTATGTAAGAGATCAATAAAAATTTAACTAAATGGAAAACAGTAAAAGAAAATTACTTACTTGGTCCAATAAGCACTCTAAAAACATAAGTATAACACTGTTCCTACCCACAGTTCTCTAGACAGTTATGCAGGGCACCTATGGTTATTTGACCCCAAGGAGTGTATACACTAAGAAAGATCTGGAAGAACATAGTAACCAAGGAGCAAAGCAATGGTTGTAAATTTAAGAAAGTGGTGAAAAGGATAAGTGTGCTTTCATGTTCTTTTTTTTGTGCTCACTTTATGACACTTCTTCAAAACCACTCTACAATAAATCTGCTACTAATATCAGTTCTTCTTAACAACTTTTTGCAATTTGTATGGTATTTATCTTAAATTTGTGGTCTAAAGATTTTAGATTCCACTATAGTGTGGGAACATATTCCCCAGAGATCTGGAAATATTACAGATAAATAGATATGAAGCCAGAATTAACATTTAACTATTAATGATATACTTTGTTAAATATAGTTCTCAAAATTAAGATATTTCATTTGTTTGGGTCCTTTTTTGTGTGTGATATATTTTACCATGAACACATATTTTGATATATTCTGAAAAAGAACACAAAGCTATTATAATTAGATATTGGCTCAATGAAATTAATATATAGTTTTGGCTGAAAACTCTGAAACTTACTGCCCATTAATATTGTGAAAACATATGAATAGCTGAATTTTCCTTGATGCCATTAAAAAATAATTCCTCTGTTGATGTTGCATGAAAGATCTTACCATGTATTTTATCAAGTTTTGTCTGTCATGTTCTATCATAATATTATAAAAACATCTTAACATAATTATTTTACTCAGAATAGTTCTCCTTTTGACATATTCTGAAGTTTCATTCTAGTAAGCAACAAGGTTTTCTGTTAAAAAGAATGAATTCTTGACAACTTTAAAGTTAGAAAATGTACTAGAACTAATAGAAAGTAGATGCCAGTGCTAAATATTACAATAACACTTAGTCAAATTCAGATTGAATGGAAAGATAACATTAAAATAGCAATATCTTTGACTCTCCTTAGGTAAAATTTGTTGTATTGTTTAAATCCCAAAATACAGTTTCTACTTTTCTTTAGATATGAACAGAATGTTTAAACAATTAGCTCCTTTCATTTCTGTAGATCCTGACAAAACTTTAATATAAATCTTTCCACTAATCCTCCTTTTCCAGAAATATATATGAGTGCTTGGTAGAGTCACGTGTCTGCATTCTTGTTACCAAAATGTAGAAAGGCACATTTTAGAAATAACCCATATCACAAAACCACATTCTCCAGACTCCTCTTCCATGCCACGTGGATTACCTTCTTTGGATTACCCAGAGAAGTAGGTGGTCGTCTTAGTCCCAAATAATTTTTTGCCATGGGGTATTTATGTGGGATGGGAAAATGTCAGATGCTATACACAGCATTCATCTAACTTGTTCTTATTTCCAAAAGTGTGAACAGATTTGTCTGACTTTTGTTTGAGGACAGTCTATTGCAGCTTACATCTTCTCTGTCACCTGGATATCTACCCTGTATTCTGGGTTTCTATAGATACTGTGGACCTTTCAAATCACCATATCATCCCATGTTAAAGACTACTTTTCTTCATTTCTTAGAGTACTAACCGAACTCCAGAATACTGATGACGTAATTCTTAGAGATGTTAGAGTGAGTTACAACCTAGGAAAAAGAAATAAGCACA
>JAQZBX010037575.1:5888-23844 GCA_029593785.1 Cabassous unicinctus | reverse complement strand
GTGGTGGCAGTGGTGGTGATGGTGGTGGCAGTGGTGGTGGTGGTGGTGGTGGTATTGGTATTGGTGATTACAGCCAAATCTCCCCCAAAATAAGTTAGAGACTGACTTCTAGAGACTTGAGAAGTCTATTCTACCTATTTTCTGAGTCTTAACCCTCCATTTACAGCAGATGTTGCTTAATCTGATGACAAAGATGTTTTCTGTTTAAGATTTGAAAGTCACTTTTAAAAGAAAGAAATAATAGTGGAGGTAAAGCATCCACTTAAGGAATGTATTTCCCTCCATGCCTGTTTTTATTCTTCACTATTTTTTTCACCATAATCGTTACTGAAAGCACTTCAAAGAATTGATAGCCCTTGAAGCCCCTATATCATAAGAGTCCAAGGATGCAGGAATTTCAGTTCATAGGGACTGCTGTGGGGATAGGTTACAACACTTTCCTACCAATGCTCCAAAATGCCTGAGGCAGAGAAATTCACCGCGCGCACTGCCTACCATAGACAAATAGCAATCCCTTCCCTGTGTGGTTATGTTAATGGATGATGGGGCAGTCTTAGGGCAATTCACAAATATTTCTCTTCTCTTCCTCACAGGCCCAGGGAAGGATTGAATGGCTCCTACCTCTCTGAAGTTAGGCATGGTCACATAACTCGCTTGGGCCAATGAGATGGGCGCAGAAGTGGCCTGTGTCACTTCTGGGCGGAAGCCTTAAGAGCCAGTGTGAGATTCCTCATGTCCCCTTCCCCTGCTGTGAGGACTGGGAAAGCACGTGTGGAGACGGAGCCACCATCACCCTGGTCCTCCAAGTGTTCCTTGGCCCACAATGAACATGAAGTGGGAGCAAGAAATAGACTCTCGTTTGAAGCCACTGAGAGTTTGGTGGTTATTTTTACCACAGTATGACCTACCCTTTCCTAACAGATACAGATGACAGCCAAAATTTAAGGGAGATTAAATCACTGACGGTCAGAGAGAAGAGGAAGCTACATTTCTCCCAGAATCAAGCAAGCCCTCAAGGCGTTGGGTTATCAGATCGCTAACTGTGAAACACTTCATCATTCCCCAGTGAAGGGCTATTCTAGACCAAAGGAGCCCAGGAAGAAGGTATGCCACAGCTGCAAGCCCTTCAAAGTCACTCCTGTCCACACGAACGGCAACAGAATTTGGACCTCCCTTTTGGCCGAGTTCTTTCTCAAACAATAAACCACCTCTTGCCACTATCCGGGCAGGCTTGCACAGATTCCTTATCGTTTTCGAACTGTTCATATATATAAAGCCTGCACTGTTCAAGGCATGAGCCTCCACCAGGAGCTCTATTTTTAAGTAAACCAAATCTCACAAAAGTTAGTACATTTCCACCTTCAAAGCGAGGCGGCAAATGTGAAGAGCCCATCTGCGCCCATCTTCCCTCCACCCCAAAAACTCTACCACCACCCAGAGCTGGAGCTGCGCATGAAGAATCTAACACGTGCAAAGTATAGAGGCTCTTTGAAAATCTGGCCCAGCGTGTCTTACATGTGAGTTGCAGTATTACAGCGTCTTGCCAACAACAACAAAGAGGGAAGAAAAGGAAAGGTTTGCTTTTCTCTGAACTTAGGAATGAAAAATAAAACTCCTCTTTTCTAGAAGGCTGAGTGGCTCCAATTTTCCACACTCAGGACGTTCTCATACTAGCCATTACATTAATAATATCCAAATGGCTTTCCAGTGGGCTTCGTTTTCCCCTATACTAATCACATGGCAGAAGTAGCCCCGTAGAGATGCTCAAACTCCCTGCTGAGGGACCTGGGCTTCTGTCCTCAGGGTCACTGTGAAGACAAAATGAAATGCAGGATATAAATGTGCTCTGAAATATTAAACATGCTATATCAGTGGCATCATTTCCACCATTTCTAGCTTCTACCATGTCGTCTATGTCTAGTGTCTAACTTGTGCTGTTTTAAGTTTTGTGAGGTCTCTACCTAGGTAAGTGTAGAGAGAATGAACATTTACTGAAAATGTTCCGAGTGCAAAATTCTTGCAAAACCCTAGGAGTCTGGTGTTATTATTTCCATCTTAGAGGAAAGAGAGGCACTGAGAAGTCAGTGATTTACCCAGGGTGACCCAGTGGTAAGTGGAGAACTGGGTTAGAATCCCTGTCTGTCCATCAGGACCACAGGCACAGGCACTCGTTCCCACCTAAGTGTCTTTCCTGCAACAGCAGGTCTGCTCCAGAAAGGCTGGGTTTTTGAGTTGCTATCTAGTTAGTTACCAAGAAGAATGTACTAAAGGCCCAGGTGAAGTTTGCAAGGCTGCAATCTTAGCCTAGAGCCTCTGTGACCTATGACCCAAAGCCTACCAGACAAAGAAAGGTGTGAGCCAGCAGGTGAAGAAGAAAAGGCAGGGCCTGTGCCCCTCAAGAAGAAGGGCCAAGACCGAGCAACTGTGAAAAAGAAATTCGGAAGGCACGTCTAATTAGAACTCTAATGGAAACGGAATGAAAAATTAGTTGTACATCAACATACACTGGTTTGAAATTTCCAGTAGCTTGGGAAATCCCTACAGGAAAAACAAAATAGACTATATCCATAAAAACAAAGAGAACAGGGAAAGACAAAGATGTCATGGATAAAGGATAAATGATAGATGCTTAAGGAATATTGATGGGCTAGAGAAGAAATCCCAGCAATGTCACTGAGGAAGAAAGGAATCAGAATAAAGCAAAAAAAGAAAAAAAAATGTGGGCATGGGAGATGGATTTTAAACATTAAAAGGGAAAAAAGAAAAAAGGAGGGGAAATCCGAGAGGCAAAAAGAAAGAAAAATTAAAACTGAAGGGTTTGAAATGACCAAAATTATATCTGCAAAATACTAACACATAATGTCTCCTCAGAAAATGAACTGAAATAGGCATCCAGAGGTGCCAGAAAAATCAGGAAGGGCTAAATCATCTGACCTAGATTAAGAATTCTGATAAAGACATTAGCCTATGAAAAAGGCATAACCAAAATAAGAGAAAGGCAGGCCTTTTAATATTCAAAACATACACAGGTTTCTAAAATAAAAAATCTCTGTTATAAACCTCAAAATTGTTATTGAAGTCCTTCTTCCATTTATTTTCCTACCTTATATAAACAAAAAGTTATACATTCATCTCAAATAATTACAAAAGATATTTGCAATCTATTTCTTCACTCCTGTGCAAATGGCACCACAAGAAATTCCTTTATAGCATACTTTCGTTTTGATCTAGCTAGTTGAACCAGCCAATTCATTTTTAAAAATTTAGCCTGACTTAATTCGTTTACTGAATTAACTGGTTCACCAATTTAACTGGAATTTAGAGCTAAATGTATCTCTCATTTCAGTAAAAATGGTCCAGCCATTTAAGCATATAGACACTGATGTGCTTTCCTCAATATTAATTAATTTGCACTGCTGCCTCATAGAAGATTGCTGGCAAAAGGGCTTTTTTTAAGATCTGGATCTACGATATGAACATTCTCTATTGCGCTCACAGACCCATACATTCATCAAGTTGCAGGGACAATTCAGTAGCCCATGCCTTTTCTCATGGAGAATTGTACAGTTAAAAAGAACATGTCCTGATCTCCTTTAGTAATCTTTTCTAGCAGAAAGGTCTTCCTGGTTGAAAATACGAAGAAAAGAGGAAATGGAAGACCTTACATAGTATTCTCAGAAGAACAAGTAAATATTTAAATATTCCAGTCCAGAATATAAAAATTCTGTTTACTGGAACTGTCCTGGGCCATTTTTGCACTATCAAGATCATATTTTCTAAATAACCTCCACAAAAGGATCAATTATATTTCTGGTCTCAGGGTTTCCCCTGGAGAGAAACAAGAAGGCATGACATTTAGATTTTTTTTTCTCCATATGCGCCTGTTTCACATATACCTAGCAAAATTGCTTTGGAATTAACATAAATAATTAATGAAATAAATATAAACATTCAAGAGACGTAAGAATGTTTGGTGGACCCCAGATTAGAAATCCAAGAGTTGCATGGTCTCAGCTCTCACCTATGCGAATGCATACCCTCTCAGAGATGGAGTTGCAACCCCCAGTTCTGTATAATAGCATGCAATCCAAAAAACTCATGATAAACAAACAGTGTTTCCAAATCAAAAGGATGTATGTTCCATGGCCTTAGGGAAAGGACTTGGGAAAATGTCTGAATAAGGTGCTTGGCCAAAGAGGTGGCAGGGATATTTTCTTGTTTCTCTCTCACCTTCCATTTCATAGGACGTCTTATGGTCTCTGCCACACAGCAACCCCGAGTCACTCTGAAAGTAACAATACTTTTGACTTGTAAAGCAGTTTTTTCTAGAGAGCTTTCGACACACTTGATTTCATTTCTTCTCCCAAAGTCTTTATGATACTGAAGTCAAAGAGCATTAGCCCTGTTTATACGCACGTGAACGAACAAATTCATTGTTGATCGGGGAGATTATAATTAAACCTAAACCAGCTAAATTTTATGGATAACACGCTATTCAACTGCATTGAGGGTGCTTTGTCGACAATATGCTCAAAGAGTTCTCCACGAGAATATTCCAAGGGAGAAAGCTGAAGTGTGGTTGACCAGACCACAGACAAACTGCACACTGTGTTGACAGCCGGCAGGGAGAACCCCCGCTGGAGGGAGGCTGGGGAGAGTCAAGGGGAACAGCACACGGAGGCTCTCACGTGACAGTTTCCGTCGTTTCGGATCTCTTCCAGTGGAGACAAAGGAGCACCAGAAGCAATCTTTGATTCCCCTTTCCAAAGATGAAAACACAACATCATTAGTCAAATTTACTCTGAGCTTCCGCCTCCTCAGGTTGACTGGTACCCAGGTTGAATCAACATTATCTTTCCATCAAGGTAAATAACAGCAAAAGGCAGATCAGTAACTTAATTGCTGAAGGGAAAATTCAGTTGCAGGATTCACTTCTGGTTTTGACAAAGCCTGGGAGCATTAGAGACAAGGCCCTTTAGGAAAAACAATATCTCTTTATACGCTGTTGCCTTCCTCATTGAAATTTTGACTGTGATATTTTAACTTTAATCGTATTTTGTGTTTTGTTCTTTTTTTGTCATTTCAACGGGTCATGAAAAGTTCAGTCAACCATTAGAAATATGAATTGGCAATAAATAAGCAAATAACAACTCCCAATGTTGCCAGGTTTCTGCATGTGCGTTAGGTCCTGCTTCCCATGAAGTTCATGACCACAGACACCTTGGCTAACTAGCACCCTTTCAAACCATTCTCCCTGATAGTCTTCCTGGGGGTTGAAATCAGGAAAAAAGCTATCCCCTCTTGTTATGATGAAAAAGTTTTAATCGGTCTGCAATATGAACAGATATCTGGCGAAAGACAGAAGGAACAAAAGGTGGGGGGCTGCTCATGAACTTGGAATCTGGGGTGTAGCATGCACACACGGGGTTCTTCACATGTATAGCTGCCATGCTGACGTGACCAGGGCTACCAGGAAACAAAAATCTGAGAGAATCTGTCCAATTAATACCTCTCAAATTAAGAATTTCTACACAAGAGATAAATCAGTTTTGGAGGTTGGGTCTACAGGCCACCACAGTAACTGACCGTAAAGGGAAAGATTTAGAGTGCCTTCTAGGTGTTGGAACTACACCATGTCAGATACACAGAAACTGAGAAATCCCTCCTAGCCTGAGGCCAGCTGTGCTCACAAGATTTGTGCTCTACTTGGCCAGGGTCAAGGCAGGGCTCTCCTAGCTGACCACGGCACCCAACCATTGGGAGGTTCCTATCCCCGTGGTGCAGCTGTAGATTCCCTGGCCACATTTGCTAGTCTTCATTTGCCTGCTCTGAGCAATTCTCTCTGACCTCTGGGGTTGAAATATCAGGCCAAACCTTTTGGAATTTATCATAAGCCCCAGTATCTGTGCTCAGCAGTGGAGCTCTCTGAATTCAAAACAGGATTGTTTCCTAGCTAAGAACACCAGCTCCACATTCCTGGGGCTCAAAACTGATGGGGAAACAGATCTTCAGCATTCTTCTGATTTAGGTATCACTCAAACTGACAACAGATAAGAAATTGACAAGGAGATACTAAATCCCTCATTTGCATAACTGTCTCTTTTTTGCTTCTACATAGTGAAGAACAGAGCGTCCTTAGCCTGGATTTTCTCACTTCTCTCAGTTTAAAGCACAGCCCATAACATTAATTAAAGTGTGTGTGAGCTGAAGGGTAGAAGTTATATTTCATATGCTGCGCCACATGGCATTCTAGAAGAGCTGTACAATTTTTAGGTGTGCTTTTTTTCCCAATTTGAAATGTTTGCAACTATTCGGCAGCATCTCACCTGCACTCCAAACGCAAGACCTCCACGATCACAACCTAAAACTGAATGTAGTCGAGGGCATGGTGGCTTAAGTGTTTTTAAATAGGTGGAGGTCAATTTCTGACTCAGAACCACAGCCTGATGGAGCTAGATGGGGCATCTGAGACTACCCTCCGCAACCCTTTTATTTCACAGATGAGGCCAAGAGTAAGGAAAGGAGCCCACTGAAGGTTAAACAACTAGCAAGGGGTAACCCCAGGCCCTTCTTACGGTTCCAGGTCTTTCCACTGCACCAGCGTCATGAACCTCTTTGAGATACCAATATGAGTTAAGCCTTTTCCAGGGAAAAAAAAATCATATACGTTTACTCACACAAATGTTAGCGTTAAATTCAGGAGGCTCACGGGCCCCCAAAACTCATCTCTGGATGCTTAACAGGTCTGTGATCCCCAGGTTAAGAACTCCTGCACCTCAAGAATGCAGTTTCTCTAAAAATAAGTATTACATGCTACTTCTAACCCCTTTCAAAACTTACCACCTTTGAAAACAAACTAGACTTGATGCAATCTATAAAATTCAGGGGGAAAGCAGTTCCAACTCCTCAAATGGATGATTTAATCCCTAATCAATATTACCATATTTTTAACACATGTAGAGTTGAAAAAAAATGTGCAAGAGAAATTTAAACCTACACGTATTTTACTACTGATTTCACATATGGACATAGAATAACTTTTCTCCTAATATGGAGATGGCTCAGCAGTATTTAAATGATTCCTTATTCCAAGTCTTATAAATATGCACCAGATGTATCTTTTGTAAATGTTATGTTTTTCAACTTCTCAGCATTTGCAAGTAGTTGAAAGCTATGTCAAGCATGCTTTAATGGGGCATAAAAGTGGATTGTATTCAAAGAGATGGCACAGCTCTGTAATAGGTGAAAATACAAATGTTGTCAATGAACGCATTTTCATTTTATTGATTTACACCACATAATAGAATGCCCCCTATTCTTTTTTTACATGCAAGTTCTCTATCAATTGAAATATAACTAGATATAAAAATCATGCTTACATCAATGGATGTATGACAGAAAATTCAAAACACAAAATTTTATGGCTGGAAGGCAACTTAGAGATCAACTAATCCCATACCCTGATTTTACGGATGAGAAAAACTAAAAACAAAAGGGTTAAATGAGGCAACCAAGTCACTCAGCTACTTGTACTGAGAATGCATAATTTATATACCCCTAAATTTAAGGACCTTTACTGAGCCCTATGTATCATCTGCCTCTTGACTACCTAAACAAAAGAAGGAAGAAGCAGTAAAACATGTATCAGTTATTGATTTCCTGGGGTTTCCTGGGAAGAAGCAAAAGATGATCTATAATTTTGCAAACAGTCAAATTGTCTTATGGGAAGTAAAATGCCAATTGCTAGCAGTAAAAATTGTCAAAGAATATCATAATGCCCTTTCTCCAATATAAAATTTCTAAAGGACTCAAGATTAGCTTTTTATTGTGAATACAAATGATGATATTATAAATTCCCCCTCAGAATGTTTTTCTTTGCATTAAATATATCAAAGATGCCTTGGAAATGTTTTCAAATCATATGTTCCTCTTAAAAAACAGCGTCTTTTTAAATAAAAGTTAAGATAGATTGATAGCTCATTATTGAACTTTTTGTTGTTGTTGCTATGGAAAAGCAAAACCCTAATCTCCTGCCATTTTACAGGACTTCCTAACATCTCCGAACAGAATACCGTACCTCAGGGTACGCATTCGTTTATGCTAACAGTATCCTGGCTGAGTTTTCCCACATAAGTTTCTTTCCACCGTGTATTTTTGTAAACTGCCTCGAATTCTTTCTTCGAAGGAGGCAGAGTACAGATTAATTAATTAATAGGAGAAAGTCATTTTCTGAAAACTAAGTGACGTTTTCACTCTGCCCTTTACAGACAGCATTTTGCCCTTTAGGGGCCAGTGGCAGAAATGTGTATTTCATTTAAAATTTAGAAATCATTATTGAAGTTTTCCCAAACTTTGTCACTTTTGCTGTGGGTGGAGTACCAGTGTTTCCAAGAGTTCCATGGCATGAAATCTGGTGGTTTTGCTACAGTCAGGAACCAGCATTTGCACAAGGGCACACAGCCACACCCTGCTTCCTGGGAAGTGCACGGAAGAGCATTCACCAGGTTCACAACCTTCCCTGGAGGGGCGTGGCCTGCCTCAGAGTCCAGCCTCACTGATCCACACTGGGTGTACCTGAAGCAGCTTCCTCATTTCCCAAAGGATGCTGCGGCCAAAGAGCACGTTCAGGACATGGCTGTCCCCTGGGCACTGGGAGGCATCCACAGAGTCCCTGCTCAGCCGTGGGCGAGCCGAACACAGCGAGGGGCAGGACAAGCCAAGCCAGCCCCAGGGGCTCTCTGGCTGGGTGTCCCTCGGAGTTTAGGAGCAGGAATAAGCTCCTGCGTCCATAACAGGCTTGTTTAGCAACCTTGCCTCCCATCCATAGATTATTTTCTTCCTCAAGGTGTCCACATACAGAGACATGGAGATATTACTATACGTTCATTTAGGTCAAGAGAGTTTGTACACACACACACTTTCTGAGACCCTTATCTTAGCTTGCTAATAATAATAAGCCTAAGTGTTAATGAACCATCCAAACCAAATTGTAATCATAATTTCGGGTAAAGATGCTGAGCCCTAATCTGTTCTCATTGTCACGTGGGCTGGAAGATGCAGAAAAGACTGCGTTAGGGGTGTGTAGAAGTTGCTGTAGGGGCCTCTGAGACGGGATGGTGGTCTCAGTTCACAAGACTGCTTTGCAAGCTGGCATGGAGGTGCCCCTAAAGGGGTGATTTCTGGGGAACTACAGGAAGGGTGGGAAATAGCAGGTTCCTCTAGAATCTGGAAATCAGTAAAGCCCCTGTCATTAAAAGCACATGGTCTTGAAAAACCATGACCTGAGTTCAAAACCTGATGCCACCACCACGTGACCGCGGGCAGGCAATTTAACCCCTGGAGGCCTCGGTCTGCTCATCTGTCAGAGCTGGATAAGCAGGGAACTCCAGAGGGCTTTCTGAGGCTCAAATGTGAAGATGCTCGTAAGGCACATGATCGGCTACCTGGTACATGATCCATCCTGAGTCCGTTTGTATCAGTGCTGTTATTATGGTGGTTGTCACCACTGTCACTGTTGCTATGGAGATTCGCCATCCAGTCATCACGCTTGGAAATGAGAATAAGATTTGCTTGGAAGAGTTCACCTTTCCCCCTCTCCCCACACTTAAGAGATTGGCACAGGAGGATGGATTCAGGTGGACAATTCTCCCTCCATCCCATCCAGAGGAGTTTAAAACAGCAGAGAGAAAAGAGAGTGCCAGGACCCAGCCTGTAACCCAAAACTGCTTCTCGTCAGCAACCGCTGTGGAGTCCAGCTACCTGCACCCACGGGCGAGGCCACCTTGGCCCTTGACAAAGCAGAGGCAGAGTGTGGCAGAGACATTTTCGGAAGCTGGACTATAACCTGATAGGTTGGTACCTCCCTGGGCCCCCTCTCAGTTTATCGTGAGGACAACAGAATAACTTAGGTTTCAGTTCCACGAGGGTAAAAAGGGAAAACCCCAGCAAACGTAAAACGACAATAAAGAGGTTTCTGCTGGGGTAGTCCAGATGGAAGACTCTCACGCACCTCTAGTGGGACAGCTCAGCGTACGCTCCACAAAGAACACTGCCCGTGCTAAAGCTGAGAGCCAGCAGCAGTGGCTGGCCAGGAGCTTGATTCTTTGCAACCCTCCCTGCCCTACCCCCACCGGGCCTCCTTCCTCAGTTTCCCCAATGCCTTATAAAACCAATTCAACGGTGTTGCAAACCCCACTGTACAGAACTACGACATCTTCAAAGCATAAGGCCGGGCATGAGGAAACGTAAAAATAAAAAAACAAACTTATAGTCAATGCTTAACTCTTAGGAAAATGTATGAGAAAAGGGCTTTATTTTTCCTCTCCACAAAACCAATTCAGCTGTTACCCAAGGCCGCTGAACTCACCAACAGCACTGAGTGCTAAGTTCGGCTGACAGACGCAGCCAAAGCTGGTCCTGCGCCGACTTCTAAGACCCACAGAGCAGAGGAAATGTGTGTCCAGGGGCCTGTGTCCAGTCTTCTATGAGCGTGAGGTATTTTCTTTAACTAGTACTGCAGCTGCCCACACCCCTCCACACACAGGGCTGGAACAGGGCCTAATAGGAAAGAGTGAGCGCTGTGTGGCCTGGGGAAGAAAGCAAAGATTAAAATGTGGCCAAATCCATGCTCTTTGTCTCTGAAGGGTTATTCGCATTGATGCGAGTTATTTTTTGCTGTCCACTGATTTTACTCCAAGGGCAGCTCATCACACTCGAACTAGAACCTCACAAATGTGACCTCGCTTCAGCTACCAAAATGGTTGCTTATGTATCCAATCCACCAAAATCACCATTAGAAAAGAGCATTATGTTCAAGATACTTTTATATTTGTAACAAAGGACTCTTCAAAAAAAAAAAACTCATCTAAACTGTATTTAATGTCTTACAGGGTTTTCGTTTTGTGTGTGTGTTGTTTTTTCTGTAAGGATTCTGTGTCTTGGGCTAAGGACAGTTAATAGTAGACACCCTGATTGGTCAACATCTGTTTCTTTATAGGAACCTTACTTGCCAAGTAGCTGGACAGCAAGACCCATTTGGTATTCATGGGAAGCACTTGCCGAACAATAATGACAATAATTGCCTCTGATTCTTCTGTTTACAACACTGCCAAAGTATCATTAGGGCCTTATTTATAGATAATAATGCTTATTAATCACAAGTATTTGAATTTTGGAATGTATTAGATTAATATTCTTTTGTACCTCAGTTCTGTACTAATGCTGTGAAAGACATTTACTGAATGCAACTCATTGGGAATGCTTATTTTGAGCTGCAAAATAATGCGTGTAATTTGCAGGTGAAAGATAAAGAAATTACATGACTACCTCGCGACAGCCTCCACCGTGATCAACGGCCAACATGGAGAACCAGGAGCTAACTCTAAAGTGAGAAAGCAAAAGCAATATTCCCGTAGGGACTAGTCAAGAAAAAAACTTAAATTCTTATGGCCGGAAAACTTCCTAATGATAAGTCTATTGTTTTGTTTTGCCTTAAATCTTCAGTGGATAGGATCACTTTATTGAAAAAGGTCTGGAGTGAGGAATAATTAATGATTCTGTAACCATGTCACATGGTATAAAATGTTTTCGGGGGAAAAAAATACCATAAGGATGAATAATAGTTGTAACCAACAAAAGTACAATCTTAGGGCTAAATGCCCAGCTCTTAAACACCTTTTTCTCATTTATTCATAATTATCTTTCTATACATTTAATTTTTGTGCCAGCAAACACTAAAGCTATTATTTCCCCTATTTTTATGTGTACCTAGAAATATGAATCATTAAAACTTTCAAAAGATTATCACACTTTTTCTACAATTCTTCCAGAAACTTAGTTTCTGTTCATATAATAAAACAACCTTGTAAACAAATATAAAGCATTACTAGTGTGTAGTTTGCACTTGGCCACTATCTCCTGAAATTACAGCAAAATGAAATCAGCAATATTTTCTTTTTACCTAGCATAATTTTTATTTGTTCTAAGAGTATTCATACTTTACGTGTTAAAATAATACCTCAGCTTATTTAATTAGATGAATGCAAAATGCAGTCACATGATTTTCCAGAAAATTTTCAGAAAGAAATGTATTAATATTATAGCCTCTAAGTGGCATTTTACAATAATATTTGCAACTAAGTATTTTAATTGCCTGTAATAAATGTTTACTAGTGTTCTGTAGACAAAATCCAAATCATCCTCAATCGTAGCCTACTCTATCAAATACTACTTTAAAATATTCTATGTGCTTAATTACCACCTAAAATACACAACCTTGTCCTCTCTTATTCTCTCAATTACCGTTCCCCACAGAAAGTAAAGGGACTGTACCTTTCAGTTCCCCGATTACACTGATAAAATTGTCCTTCCTAATACACCCTTGAAGATTTACTCAGCAAATGTTTCCAAGTCAGAGCATTCAAGGAGATTAAGACCTTAATTCATTAAATGTATAGCGTTAACATTTTTAATCCATTGCTAAATGTAAATAGCTGCAGTAATCCCAGCTGGACTATTTAATAATAATTTAAAGTATTTTATGATATGTGTGGGGGTCTCCTCTCAAAGGGCAAAATAGAAAGGTGAACAATTATCTGACAACTTCAAGCAATGTACTCAGCAAAACCTGGCAACTCGGGCTCAACTCCCTTTATTTAAATCTGGGCAAAATATCTTAACCCATATAATGACCTCAGAATTCCACCTCCCTTTCGGATGTGTCCATTCGTCTCTGTTAACACTGGTAGACTGAGGAATCCAACAAGATCTTATACAACTAGTCAAGATCTCATGACTTTGATCAATATAAACAGCCAATCTATACAGTTCGGAAGTTGTTGTTTTAGTAGCCAAAGAGTAAGCATGGGCAGCAATGGCTGAATTATCCAGATAATTAATTTAATACTCCAGTTTATGTTGCCTCTGGTATACACCGCCTGGTTCTCCCTTTAAAAGATGCTGGTAGTTGGACGAGGAGAGAAAATAAATGTTTTGAGGGAGCACGGATGTTCCCAGGACACTTGAAGTGGGTCCTTGCTAATGTTCTGCCACTGGGGCTGAGGACCTTGGATCCTCCTTGGTGTCTGTCTGAACCTTCCTCAAGTGCCTCACCCAACTGCCTACAGACTTATTTAAAAAAATCAGAAAGAAAGAGAGTAAAAATTTTTTAACATGGTTACTCTACTAGGTTGGAGTTTACATTTTAGGGTATTGAAAAGATAATTCATTATGAAAAATGATTTGACAGAGTGACTTGTACCCCTCCAATATCTTAGCAGTTTCCTAAGAGCCTAGTTGGATATGAAATTTGAGATCTGTCAACATTTTATAGTTGCCCTGATTTAATAAGCATTTTTCCTTCTTTTCTTTAACTGCCAAATTTTTTAATTAAATTGAATCTTGGATGCCTACATTCTGGGGAGTTTTCTATGCTGGATTGTAGTTCTGCCTGTTTTTGAGATACAAAATGCCTAAGTAGTTATTCTTACAAATCTTTCTACATGTGTAACTTGAGCCTGCTAAAATAAAATAGTCCTTTACCCATTTCATTATTAAATCCATAGGCTGACTCTTCATCCAATCTTTTGAATGGACATTGTGCTCTTTTTAAATCATGAGCCTGTGTCTCCTCCTATCACATCACACCTTTAGATAGAAAACTTTCTAAAATAAAAGACTAACTTCTTTTTACACTTGATTTTAAACCTCAACTCCAGTAAAATGTTTTGGCTTCTTTCTAAGCAATGGTCTTTTTTTTTTTTCTTTCTGAATTTCCACTTGTGGTGTTTGCATCATTTTAATTTCAAACGTTTTAAGAGATTAAGAAACAAACCTCAAAAACTAGTTTAGCTAAACTTATTTTTATTTTCAAAACCTCACCACTAATAATTAGACACCACAGATGAGTCATCAGTCTTTAAAATACTCTCTGAAATAAATAAGCAATAAATTACATGTGGGAATAAATGTCATCATAAGGATTGCATATGTTTTACAGCGAAGAAATAAACATTTAGACGAACATGAAAAAGCAAAATATTTTGTAATAGTAAAAATAACTCTTATTACATGAGAGAGCTCCTTCTATCATGGTCTTCAAGAGCAATTAAAAACTTTATCATTTGTTTCATTTATCAACGGTGACACATAGCTTTTAAAGTATAAAATTCAGGTATAACATTTCTTTACATTTGCTCAACACAAATGAGCATTTGGACCCTTGCCAATGAATGCCATGTATTCATGTTAACTGTAATTCTCAATTTAGCCAAAAAAAAAAAAAAAAAAGCCTTTGAAAATCCAAAACACCATTTAACAAAAAGCAAATAAGTAACGTGTCCTCCTATGTTATACAAATTATTTCAAGGATAAATATATGCTTCAACTTTGCTTTTACATTTTGAATTATCACTAGGCTAGTGAATGTCTTAAGGCATATAGAGGGGCCCATAAAACTACTAAAAAATGTTTTCTTCACAGAATGGAAAATAAAACTAATGCTTCTTTTTTTTTACAGCATCCAGAATTTCATTTTTTCCCTAAGATTTTAGAAAAATAATTTGGAAAAAAAGAAAAGACAAAAATATGTACCTGACTTTAATTTTACTAGGTAGAATGTTTACATTTTAAATATAATATGCTACTCCTTTGATTTTTTGAAAAAACAAGTTCATAATACTTTTCAGTAGTGCTTAAAATATTAATGCTGTGGGCGTATTATTTACTGATTTCTGTGGTGTTATCTACAGTTAGAACAATTCAGATTTCGAAAGAAATTATGAATTTTTTTTCCAAAATGAATCCTCTCTATAATACCGCTAAAGTTCTTAAGTCTAGATGTCGATGCTTTAAAAGATGTATAAAGATTTACTCAATCTTCCTCTTATTTTAAGCCTATCTGTTATAAAATGTATTGTTTGTTAATCATACAAGTTTGGTATACTGCACATGGGCATGTTAGATGCAAATGTATTCATTCGTGGCATGTATATATTTTGTTATGTTATGTACATAAACATCTACCCTTGCGCATATGTATATTTACATCATGTATAAATATGTGTAGTATATTACCAAACTGTACTATACTTAAGGATGAGGATGAACTTCTGAGAATTCTCATAACAGTATTTTAGTTAAATGTTAACTGAGTGCTGCTGTCCATGCAAGTAATTAGCAGGCTTTTTTTTTTTTCCACAATCCCAAAGGTGGGGTATTTATGGACATAGCTTAGTTATTTGCTGTTTTCCAAAAAGTTAGTTGTATAATTTTATGTCAAAACATGCCTTAAAAAATTAAAAGTGATACCCTGCTCTTCCCCTTCCCCTCCTCTTAAGAAGGCTTATGGGTAAACAGCTTGATAAATGATTCAAAGAAGAGCTAAACTTTGATTCTAAAAACAAAAGGTCATCAGTCTAAACACTAACATTTTACCATTAACATTCCTTATTAAAATGTAGCTGTCTATAAAGTTACCCTATAAAAAGGAGTACTTGAAACTATCAAGACACTGGGTAATGAGAGCCTCTGGAGGTAATGGGGGAGCCTGGGTAAATGTTGCTTAGAGCGTATATCCCAGACAAGAGAGCTTATAAAGAATGATGGCCAAGAGTAAAACCATCTAAAATGAAATAAATCCAAGAAACAAAAAATATTTACCACAGGTATTTCCAAATCATTTGAAAATATTCAGATGTATATATTAGGGCAAAAAGGGAATAGTTTGGAGTTCTTATAAAGTTTCTTTTTAGAATCCTGTGAAATCAAGGGTAACAAAAATATGGTTTGGCTATTGGGGTCATCTCTTCAGGGAGGGAAAGACATGGTTAGCCTTTTTCTGAATTCTCTCGGCCCTCTTTTCCCTTGGAGAGTTGAACAAACTTGATGGAATTGGGAGAGGGAAGGAGTCCCTGGGTAATGTTTTGAAGAAGTAAGAATTCAATTTGCCCAAGTTTCCTTCTGCTAGTCTGTTTTTCTCTTTTCTCCCAAGAGATAATTGACAGCCTCTGCTTTATATGAAATTATGGAAATCACAGACTGGAGGAAAGGGGAGTCATTTCAAAATTGAAAAGGTATGGGTTTCTTTTGCTTCCCCCAAATCTATCCCATGACTGGAAAGGAGCCAGTAATTCACGGAGAGGCTGAGGAGAACGGCACATAATAGGACCAGAACTCTTCAGCTAGACAGACCCCCCCCCAAACTGATTTGCGATTGGTTCCTACATTTTCTTTATCCCTCCAAAAATCAAAACTACCTCCATGTAACCATATTTTAAGGCAAAGGCAGAGAGGAAGTAGATACACGATTCCCTAAAACGTGGCTTCCCTGTGGATGAAACCCATTCTAATGAGCAGGTTGGATGATGAAAACGCTCTCGGTGACATTTCTCAGCGAACATTTCCCTTTCAGCCTTACCCTCGCTCACGTGAGTCAGAGTGTCCCCGAATATTCCCGGACCACAAGGGGACCTCTCCGGGAATCAGATGGGAAGAAGGCGAAAGAGGGAGACGCATGTGTAGAGAAACAAGACACAAAATGCACTCTACGCTGGCAGATTTAGATTTCAAGGCTGACAAGGTTACGCTTGCACCAACGCATCCTGCAACGCCTCCTGCCCTGCCCTGCGCGCGCACCGCACCCACACGCACACACGCCTCACACACGCACACACTCACACTCCTCCAAGCCGCTCTACTCGCCAGACCGCAGGGGCAGCAGCCCCCCTCCGAGGCGCGCTCGCCGGGAGGTGAGGCGGCCCTGCCCCGCCGGGCGCGCGGCGAAGCCCCCGCGGAGGGAGGGCGGCGGACCCCGGGGGGCGCGGAGGCGGCCTGGGCTCGGGAGCGGGCGGGCGCGGCGGCCGGCCGGGTCTGCGGGGCAACGCGAGGGCCCGGCGGGCCGCGGGATGCCGGGCGGACCCCGCGCTCGGCACGGACCCAAGAGGGGTCGGAAGCGGAGCCAAAGAGCCGCATGGGGAAGTGGGGGTCGAGGACGCGGGGACGCCGGCTACTCCCTCCCGCCTCCATCCCTCTGCCCAGGCTACCCTCCCGATTTGCCTCTCTCACCGCCACCGGGAGCTCCCGTTTGGAAAACGCACGTGGAGACACGGATCACGCGGGGCCGTGTGTGCGGGTGCGCGCGGGTGTGCGTGGACGTGAGGACGCGGAGGCGCTGAAAGCCACGCGGCCCGCCCGCGACCGCGCGAGGGACTGCGTCACCCGGAGAGGCGCGCGGGCCCATCTCCCCGCGCCGGCCTCCGGAGGCCGCCGGGCCGCGCCTGCAGGGGGCGCGCGCGAGTTCGCGCCCCGCGTGGGCCCCGCCGCCAGCCGCGGGGCGCGGGAAGGAGCGGCGCGGGCGGCGGACGGAAAAGGAGCTCGTTCCCTCCCGGCCTTTCAGACTGGGTCGGGCGAAGCCGGCGGAAGCAATGAGGCCGCCCCGAGGCCGGGTCTCCTCTCGGGAGGGCACGGGGGGCGTCTTCACACTGGGCACTGCCGAGGGCCGCCGCCGCTACCTCCATCTTCCCGGGCTGGAGGAGGCCTCGGGGGTGCAGGGGGAGGTTTGCCTCTTGGCCGGTGGGCTTGGCTTGATCAGGACTCTGGGATTGGAGGCGGGGAGGCTGCTTTTTCTCCCCTCACAGACCCGCGCGGGGCGTCGGAAAGTTCCCTAATACTTGTGGTTTCGGAAAAGGCGGAGGAAATGCCAGCCTCGCTGCCCGGCGGGGAATGGCCCGAAAGTACCAGAAGTCTTGCCAGCGAGCTGCGCCGGCGGCTTCCCGAGCAGTCACCCCAAACGCACCCCACTCCCCTGGCCCAGAGCGTTCGAGGGCCCGGCCCCGCGTCGCCGCGAACCCCGGGCTGGGGGCGGGAACGGGTCGCCGGCCCCCGCCTAGCCCTGGGCCGCGGCCGCCTCGCGGCGCTGGAGCTCTGCGCGCCCGCCACGCCGGCTCGGGAGTGGGGGCCC
>JAQZBX010037574.1:0-23748 GCA_029593785.1 Cabassous unicinctus | reverse complement strand
GAGTTAAGAGGAGGCCAAACCGGATTAGGGTGGGCCCTACACACACGACTGGGATCCTTATAAGGAGAAGACATTTGAACAGGTATATGGATGACTGATGCAGAGACAGACAGACGGCCATGTGATGGTGGCAGAGGCTGGGGTATGCATCACCAGCAAGGCGCCAACCGGAACGTTGTGGAGTTCAGAGGGGGCACAGCCCTGCCAACTCTTTGATTTCACACTGATCTCCAGAATGTGAGCCAATACGTTGCTGTTATTTTTGAGCCAGCCGGTTTGTGGTACTTTGTAATAGCAGCCTCAGCAACCTAAGGTCAGTAATAGCACCCACTTCACGGCCTGTTTTGAGGAATCCATGGAGCCCTGCAAAACCCCTAGCACAAAGTGGTTCATAAATGTTCGCTATGGTTGGATGTGAAGTGTTCTTGGGACCTCAGTATCTCCATCTGTGAAATGGGCATGCTGGGGAACAGATGTGGCTCCAGCAGTTAAGTGCCTGCTTCCCACATGGGAGGTCCCAGGTTGGGTTCCCGGTGCTTCCTAAAAACAAAAAAACAAACAACAAGCAAACCAATGAAAAAAACCAACTCAAGAGAGCCAATGTGGCTCAGTGGTTGAGCATCAGCTTTCCACATACGAGGTCCCAGGTTTAATCCCCAGCCCTGTTACCTCAAAACAAACAAACAAACAAACAAACAAACAAGGCGTGCTGACTCTACTGCCTGGATCCGGTAAGGACGTTGAGATGCTCAAGGTGTGTAAAGTGCCAGGCACTTAATAAGGGCTGCGAAACTACCAGTTCCCCTCAATCCCAGAAAGCCCCTGTGAAAGTGAAAATATAAAGCCTGACCTTGCCCATTTGCATGGAGAGCCCTGCAAGCTTCGCCTGGCAGACAGAGAGATGTGAAGTCAGCCTATAAACACTTTGCTGTCCCTTCAGGAGCAAAGATGACTGCAGGGTCCTTTAAAGCACCCCCTCCTTCCCCTGGGATTGACATTTTATTAGCATAGAGATAAATAATGCCAGATAAGAGGCCTCTGCTTTTACATCTGGGGCTGCAAGAGCCGGCATCTGGGAAAGAAAACATGACGTTTCTTGCAGGGGTGAGTCCCAGCCCAGGAGGAGGGAGGCGGAGGCCCCAATGGGATGTGCCAGCTGCAGGCTTCCCGGCTCCGTGGGAAGCAAGTTTTGACAACAGCAATGCTAATTGATTAAATGTTCTCATCAGAGATTACAGCTCAGAGAGTGATCACGTTTTTATTTCTGGAGAGAGAGGGGTGAGCAGGGAGTGGGGGTGGTGGTGCATTCCCTTCTAGTATCTCTATTTGTCCCTGTATTTTATATTTCAAAATACAAGAGACCCCATTAATTACTCCTGGACCCTGAGGCTCAATCACTCTTTGCTCATGGCAAATGATACCTTTGCTACAAGCTGCCTTGTGCAATTGCCTTTGGCTGTTTGGGTTTGATTGGAAATTGATCCTGCAGCTGGAGAGAGTGTTGGGCTTTGGGGTTATCCTGGTTCTGCCGTATATTGGGTGTATGGGTTTGGGAAAGGTATTTGTACTCTGTGGATCTCACTTTCCTTATCTGTTAAATGGGTATCAAATATATC
Organism: Cabassous unicinctus; assembly: GCA_029593785.1. Classification (NCBI taxonomy): domain Eukaryota; kingdom Metazoa; phylum Chordata; class Mammalia; order Cingulata; family Chlamyphoridae; genus Cabassous; species Cabassous unicinctus. Next base: position 22,132 of record JAQZBX010037574.1, on the reverse strand, counting down.
TGTTTCTTAAACAACACTGTGCTGTATGTTAAAAAAAAAATCTTTCCTTAAAAAAACAAAACCAAACCCTTGTTGAAAGACACTGTTAAGAAAATGAAAAGGCAAGCCAGAACTGAAAGAAAACATTCACAATACCTATATCTGACCTAGGATTTGTAATCAGAATGTATAAAGACCTTGTTCAGCTCATTAATAAGAAGGCAACTAACCCAATTTAAAAATGAGTAAGAGGTTTGGACACTTCACCAAAGAAGTTATGCAAGTGGTCAATAAGCACATGAAAAGATGCTCTACATCATAAGTCATCAGAGAAGTGCAAATTAAAACCACAATGAGATACCCCTACACACCCATTAGGATGGCTAACATCAAAAAGCCTGACAACACCCACTTTGGCCAGGACAAGAAGCAACCGGAACTCACACACTGCCAGTAGGAAATGTAAAACTGCACAACCACTTAGAAAATCGCTTTCGCGGTTTCCTATAAAGCTAAACATATACCTACCATATGACCTATCAGTTCTACTCCTAAGTATCTACCCAAGAAAAAAAGGAAAAAATGTACACATGAATATTAATAGCAGCTTTAGTCAATAGCCCCAAATGGAAGCCACCCAGATGTCCATCGGAAGGTGAATGGATAAACAAATGTGGTTTATCCATGCAAAGGAATAGTGCTCAGTAATAAAAAGGAACAAGCGACTGAAACATGAATTGATGGATGATTCTCAAAAACATTATGATAAGCCAAAGAAATCAGATGCAAAAGACTATACATACTGTATGAGTCCATTTATATGAAGTTCTAGAATAGGCAAAACTAATCTTTGGTGGAGAAAGCAGAATAGTGGTTGCTTTTGGTGTGAGGGGTGGCAGGGATTGACTGTGAAGGGACACAAAGGTTCATACTGGGGTACTGGGAAAGTTCTATATCTTGACTATGTTGGTGGTTTCACTGCTGTGAATTTTTTGTCAAAACTCATTGAACTGGATGCTTAAAATGGGTACATTTTCAGGAAAGCTGGTGTGGCTCAGGGGTTGAGCACCAGCTTCCCACATATGAGGTCCTGTGTTTATTCCCTGGCCCCGGTACCTTAAGAAAAAAAAAAAAAAAGTGCATTTTTTTGGAAGCTAATTTGTATCCCAGTAAAGTTGATTTAAAAATATCCATTCCTGGAAGCGGCTGTGGCTCAATTAATAGGTTAGGCTCCCATTTACCATATGGGAGGCCACGGGTTCAATTCCTGGGGCCTCCTGGTGAAGGCAAGCTGGCCTGCGCAGCGTGGTGAGCTGACGGGCAGCAGGTGAGCTGACGCAGCAAGATGTTGCAACAAAGGGAGCAAGCAGACACAGAAAAATGCAAAAAGCAGATGGACACAGCAAGCACAAGCAGCAAGGGGGGGATAAATAAATTTAAAAAATAAATAAATCTTAAAAAAAAAGTCCATTCCTAAAGCAATTGAAAGTAACTAGCACACAACAGCCTCTCAATAAATAGTATTGCCATCATCAGAGAATAGCAGGTAGAGGGTGTTAATGGACAGAATTGGCAGATGTCTGTCTCCTCCAAATTAGTAATATAGAGAGTTGCTGGTTCCCATAACTTGGCCAAAGGAGCTGTGGAGGGTGGAGGGATGGGGAATGGTCTCAGATAGGGCCCACAGGAAGGGACTCAGGTACCCACCCTGCCAAATCAGGCCTAGCCTGCCTCCTGGGAGCCTGCAGTGCTGCACATTTGGGGTTCAAATAACCATCATTCTTGTCAGATCTGCTTTTGTTTTACATCCTTTAAAATATATACCTGCTAGCATGTTTATTTTTAAAAATATGATATCAGTAATATATACTCTTTAACAAGAATTTGGAAAACAGAAAAGTGGAAAGAAGAAATCTCCATTCTCCAAAAATAACCACAGTTAAAGTCGAGTGGATTTCTTTTTAATTGGGGTGTGTTTCTTCTTGGTATGGTTGGGATCAGACTATAACACAAGCAATCTTCACAGCTTTATAGACTCTTTGCCAATGGCATTTTAAATGGCTACAGGAGGTACTAGAAAGTGTATGCCCTATTAGTAACCATTCTTTCCTCTTGCCCATTTTTCATCATTATAATGATTTTTTTTTTTTTTTAAAGGAGGTACCGGGGATTGAACCTGGGACCTTGTATGTGTGAAGCGGGCGCTCAAACCACTGGTCTACACCGGCTCCCTATAATGAACTTTTAAATGGTCATCATCATCATTATCATTCAGAAAGTTTTTGTTGTTTGGTGATGAATATGATTCCCTCAAGATAGTGTCCTAAATATGGAATCACTAGGTTGTAGAACCGGGAAGTTTTTAAGGCCCTTGATACATAATGTTAACTTGTTCTCTCTATGGCCCCATCAGCAGCATGTGAATCTCAGTCTTATCAAATGGTCAATACTGAGTTTTATTAAAAAGAAATCTTTGGTATTTGGCTAGGCAAAAATAATCTGATCTTCCCTTTCTAGTTATATTCCTTTGCTTCCCTGAGACATTGATTACTTTCCCAAGTGTTAGTCAGTCAGTTGCATTTCCTCTTCTGGTAATCATCAATTATTGGCCTTTCCCTGTTTATCAGCAAAGATCTCAAATTAGTTTTTTTGCAGGAATATCACTGAACCCAAAGGTGGACTCAACAAGGAACTGAGTTCTTGACTTCCGGGTACTTATTCATTATCCCCCCAGGCCTCAAACATTGATAAAATTCACTTGGAATGCTTGTTTAACTGTAAGATGCCTAGAGCTACCCTCCGAGATTCTGAGCTAGTAAGACTGAGGCCAGAGCTCGGAATCTGCATTTTTAATTAAGGATCCCAGGCGATTCTGATGCTGCTGGCCCTGGAACCACCTCCGAAGAGAGGGCTGGTTATCATCTTGTTTTTCACATGGGCATGGTCAACTTGGGCTCAATTTCATCAGAGATAATCTGGTATACAATGACACTCAATGCAGGCTTATTTCATTATTTCTGCTTGGGCACCAGGGGCTGGACAGGCAGTAGACACTCAGTAAAGTCTTATCACACCATGCTGGGCATATAGTAAGTGTTCAAGAAACGCGCCAAGCAGCCCTGTGGTCAGAAAAGAGCAGAGGCGGGTCTGACTGCAGCCCAGATAATTTTTCCAGAGGAGTGGGGTCCCTGGGAGGTTTCTTGGGTGCCTGGGTCTAGGAGGCTGACAAGAAGTGGGTTAAAGGATCAACATACTTACATTCCCAACTCAACCAGAAGAACTTGCCCATCCTGTGAGAAACGCCTGTCTCCCCAGACCCTCGGGCCTTTTTCTCTCATCATGCGACCTGATCTTTTCCTTGGGTTTGACTTTAATGCTTGAGCCCTTTTATAAGCTCATGTATCCTGTGGCAGGCTTGGAAGGGATTGTTATCTGGCTACTTCTAGCTAACCACGGCCCTCCCGGGTCCCCTTCTATTTTTTTTCCTTCTGGCTCCATCCTTCCATAGCTTCTGAAGCTGACAAGCTCCCCTAAGACCTTTACAGAGCGAAAAGCCACTCCTTTTCCCCAGCAGAGCCCTGCAAAGGCTTTTGGAAAGTGACAGAGGCAGAGGTTTTTCTTTGAAAGTCAGGAACCCTTCTTCTGGTGTGCTGTTTTATTGTTTCTTGTTTGCTTGCATTTTGCTTTTGCTTTTATTTTTATAATGTTGTGCAAGCCCCACCTCTATCTAATCTCAAAATATTTCCCCCAGGCAATTGCCATTCTGCATTCTGTTTCTTTGGATTTACCTGTTCTGGATATTGCATATAAATGGAATCATACAACATGTGACCTTCTGTGTCTGGCTTCTTTCACTTAGTCTGATCTTTTGGAGGTACATCCATGTGGTAGGATATATCAGAACTTCATTCCTTTTTACAGCTGAATACTATTCCACTGTGTAGCTAGATCCCATTTTGTTTATCCATTCACCCATCGATGGACATTTGGCCTGTTTCCACCTTTTGGCTAAGTGAATAATCTGCTGCAGTGGTGGCGTTGGTTCTTGAATAAGCGAGTGGGAGCGACTCTCCTTTTTTTGTGTGTGTGTGTATTAAATGTCTCACTTTTTGGGGATATTTCTTGTGTTGGCTGGGTGAACGCTCTCTACGAGCCCCATGGCCCAGCCAGACTGCAAAATTCCATCAGCCCATTGGAACTCTTGAAATACAATCCTTCACAAGGGTCCACCACAATGTTGTCCTCAGAAAAAACCCAGAGAGGATGTTTGCTGGGCCCTCTCTGCTCAGGACAGTTGTTGTGAGTGTGTGTGCATGTGTGGGCACAGAAGACACACGCTTTTAATTAGAAGTAGAAATCCTTCTGTGGTAGTCGGCTATACCTCCTGCAGCTAAGCTCAGCGATTGTCACACAAACTGGAAGGAATAAAGGCTGGAAGCATGGGGAGGGAGGGGAAAAGGAATGGAGTAAAGAATCTAGGGAATTCTTTGCAGCCAATAACAGTGACGCCATGGAAGAATGTATCACAACATGGGGAGATGTCCATGAGCCACTTGTATGTGAAAATCCATGTTACAGAAGAGCAAGCTCATTATAGCAGTAAAATAGATAAACCTTAGAAAACAGTCTGGGAAGACATTTGTCACACTATTACTAGTGATGATCAGTGGTGGGATGATGGAAGATTTTTATTATCTTCTTTTTATTTTCTATGTTTTCAATGTTCATGCAATAAACATGTTGCATTTTCCATATAGCCAAATATATATTCAAGGGTGAAAAATGAAAAATAAAAATTTTCCTCTCTTTACAACCACCATTCCTATTTTCCAGAGCTAAATATTCTTGACAGCTTTTTGCATATGTAATCTTCAAAAAGTTCAAATGATAATAAAACATATTATTATATATGTGTATGTGGCATTACTTTTTTTACACAGTAGAATGATACTATGCAGACATTTGCAACCTCTTGCTGACTTATTCTTTTTAAAGGCTGCATTGTATTCCATTGCATGAATATGACCTTCTTGGTGGTCTTTCAGGGCATTTATAATATGTTTTCCTATTTAAAAGTATTATATTGTAATTTTAAAAATAAAGAAAAGGAAAGAAAGAAGGAAGGCAGGAGGGTAGGTAGGAGGGGATTTTATCACTAAGAAAGAATATTTTTATTTTATTTTATTGAAGTACATTATTCATACATGAACATATATAAACAATAAGTGTATAGTAAAGGTTGTGAACTTGCAAAACAAACATGCAATACATCATAAAAGGCTCCCATATGTCACTCCACCACCACCACCTTGCATGGTTGTGAAACATTTGTTACAAACTATGCATGAGCATGGTCAAAATGTTACTACTAACTACAGCTCATATCTTACATTTGGTGTATTTTTCTCCCAACCCACTCAATTATTAGCACTTTATATTAGTATTATATATTTATCATTCATGAGAGAACTTCTCATATTTGTCCTGTCAATCACAGTCCATCATCCACCACTGGATTCCTTGTATTATACAGACAGATGTTTTGAACAGTCCATTCAAAGTGCACACTCAGTGGCTCTCATTTTCATCACAGAGTTGTGCTGTCATCACTTCAGTCAATTTTAGAACGTTTTCATTACTCCCAAAGGAAAAAACTTCCATACCCCCTTATACCCTCCCAATTGTTGTCCCTTAGAATTGAAAGAATATCTTCTTGCCATTGCTGGAAAATATTGCATATTTCTGTTAACTATCATCCATAAGTTACATTGGTTGTTCTTTTCCCATGTATCACCATATTCTTAGCACTTTGTATTTGTACTATTAACTACAATCTTCATCCACCACCGAAATCACTCTGTTATACATTCCTTGGATTATTCTCTAGTTTCCTTTCAACTGACATTTACGTCCACAGTCTACCTCTTTCAGCTACAACCACATTTATAAACCAAGTGTTAGTTATACTCACTATATTGCATTACTATCCACTCTATTCATTTCCACACTTCTACAATTAACCTTATTACTAATGCTACAAACATTAAGCATCAGCTCACTACGGAAGGATATTGGGACACAGAGCAAAGAATTACAAAAGGCACAAAACCAGCCAAGTGAGTATGTAAAACAAAGCACAACAACCAAAAACCTCAAAACACATGCTGGCGAGCTGCTTCCTAGCCTCGCGTCCTGTCCTCGTGGGTGCGCCGGCATGAGCACAGAGCAGGAACTAATCCTGGGGGAAAGAAGATGCTCTCAATCACCAGCTCACTCACAGGCCCCTCCTAGGAACAGTTCAATGATATTTCAACAGTTTCCTCTTTGAATACAAAACACAATCTAATTAGCTTGCAGACACAAAGAATCTTCCAGTAGAGATGTTGGATATATGGGTTTGCCGTTCAGGAGAGAGATGGATGTTTTCTTGGGATATTACAGACATGCAAACAGAAAACCTCTTGTGGGGTCATCTCTTGAACATAGAGTTACATACAGAAGGGAGAGTGACTTTGCCTAGAAGGCTTCAAACAGGTTTTACAGAGGAGGGGACAGTGGAGTTGGGTCTTGAAGGATGAATAGGAGTTTTCAGAGCCAGAGAATGGAGGAAGTATATTTTAAGCAGAGGGAACAGCCTGGGCAAAGGCAAAGAAAATTTAAAATAGGATGGATTTCTTTGGGTAACGGGGAGTCAGCTGGTATGGCTGAAATATAGGGAACTGGCTGGAATAGGCTAGAAAGACAGGTTGCACCAAGTTGAGAAAGTCCTTGAATGCCAGGTTAAGGAGATTAGATTTTTATTCTGAGGGCAATGGGGAGCCATGAAAGGTTTTAAACAGGAAAGTGACACAATCAGATTTGTACCAGCTTGACAGAGAGTTTGGAACCAGGAAGACGGATTAGACCAAGTCAAAGAGCGCTAGAAGTTTTGTTTTATTCTGTTTTCTGATGATCCAAGGGCTCAGTAGGAGAGCTTGAATCCAAAAATTCCACTTTTAGGCATTTATCCTATAAGTGAACTCCCAAATGGATTACATACATGGATAGTCATCGCAACATTGCATATATTAGATGGAAACATATGAAATTGTCAGCTATGTAGGTCAAAAAAGGTCAAGTAGCCATAATTTCATATGGTTCGACTTAATAGAAGCAGAAGACTGGAAACACTCTAAACGCCGGTTCTCAGGGACATGGTCACGCGTGGCATCGTGCAGATGGACCAGATTCACATGAGGTCACGTGCGCCATCGTCTCTAAGAGGTACTAAGAACCTACTGGGTATTTTTTTTAAGGTATGATAATAGTTATTATGTTGTATGCTTTAAAGAGAGTCTTTATATTTAAGAGATACAACCAGAAGTATTTAGAATTAAAATAGCATGGTGTCTGGTGTTTACTTCAAAATAGTCCCGGCAGAGTGGGGTGAGGGGGAAGCAGGTGTAGGTACAGAGTAGACAAGATTAGCTGCCAATGGAGGTTTTTTAAAGCTGCCCGATGGACATGTGGGAGTTTATGTTACTATTCTGTCTACTTTTTGTATATGTTTGGCAAGTTTCCATAATAAAACGCTTTTTAAAATGCAAGAGGTCGAACCCTTTGTAAAGACTGCCGTTTGCATAAAAGAGGGGGTATCCTATGTATATCTATATATAGATCCATACCTTAGGCTGGTATAGGCATAGCATTATTGTAGAAGGAGATGTACTCTTTTGCACTTAAAAAAAAATGCATGTATTATTATAAAAAGTAAAATAAAAACACAATTAAAAAGAAAAAAGATACACCTGCATTCTATTACCAGCTCTGCACAAACTCACAATATATGTTAGCCTTAGTCTCCCTAACGGGAAACAGTCCCTCCCTGGGACTGGGATTGGAAATAACGTGTGCAAATTGCCTAGCCTAGGGCTTGGAATGTGGAAAGTTCTCAGTAGATGGTAACATTTTTAATCATAATGAATACTGATAACAGGATGGAAGTTGCTGCGTGCACACGTGAAACTGTAGCTGGGAAAGAGAGCCCTATAAGCCCTTTGGAAGAAACACACTCCGAGGTGTCCAGGTATGATGTTCACGTCATCCTCAACTGCGTGCTCAGTCCTCGCTGCTTATTAGCCAGAGCGGCCGGCGTCTGCCCCAGCTGTCCACGTTAATCAGATTCATCCGATAATTGCTCAACTGCGCCTGCCACCACGTATGCGTGGATTACCCTCAAACCTCAGGCTCCTTCCTCCAGGGATGAACCAAAAAGCTGACTCGGTCATTTTTTGTGCGAGTTAATTTGCAGGGTGAGCTAGAGGCAGACCTTCGCAAACGCAGTCGGCTCACATTTCATAAAACTCTTCCATAGTGACGTTTGGGACCAGCACAAACATTCAGCCCAAATGCGGTTAGATTACCGCCTCCGCAGACCCGTTTAGAATGGCTTCAAGTGCCTTGGGCTGTTTGCCTAGCACCCTTACATACACAAAGCCTGAACCGGGGGCCTCTTTCTTGCCAGTAAACCCCATCCCCATTAGAGGCAGGTGTCCAGCTTTTCTCACTCGTGTGGCCAGGAAGGTCAAGCGTGGATGGGATTCTGACCTTGACATTCAAACTCGATGCCTCTGGGAGCTAACAGTGAGTCTTAGATAGATAGATGCCTTAGGGATGACCTCCCCGATTTTGTTATTATTATTATTTTACTAGAAAGGGGTTTCTAAAATCTTTTCTTTTTCTTCAATAACCGACTGCTTGGATTTTAAAAGGGGTGCCCCTTGGTCAAAGGGGGAATTGGAAGTGGTTGTCCACAGAGAAGAACCATTTGGGAAAGGAAAAGTGATCTCAGAGGGCCTTGGGTCTCTGGAACAGAACTTTCTCTTCTTCTTCTTCTTCATTTTTAAAGAAGCTTTAGATTACATAAATGTTACATCAAAAATATAGGAGATTCCCATATACCCCCCTCCCACTTTTCCCCATTAACAACATCTCTGACAATAGTAATAGTAGTAGTAGTAATAGTAATAATAGTAATGATACCTGCTTCTCAGGCTGTTGTGAGGACTGGATGGGAGAATGTGTCACATATGCCTGGCAGATAATAAGTGCTCATTAAAAGTTTGCTGCACTGAATTGGGTACCAATTATTTATTTATTTGTTTTAAAGATTTATTTATCCCACCCCCCCCACCCCCCGTTGTTTTGCACTTGCTGTCTGCTTTCTGTGTCCATTTGCTGTGTGTTCTTCTGTGTCTGCTTGTCTTCTTTAGGCAGCACCAGAAACCGATTCTGGGACCTTCTGGAGTGGGAGAGAGGCGCTCAATCTCTTGCACCACCTCAGCTCCCTAGTCTGCTGTGTCTCTTATTGTCTCTCCTCTGTGTCTCTTTTTGTTGCATCATCTTGCTGCGCCAGCTCTTGCACTCCACGTGGGCCAGTTTGCCTTCACAGGGAGGCCCTAGAAATCGAACCCTGGACCTCCCATATGGTAGACGGCAGCCCAATCACTTGAGCCATATCCACTTCCCCCAATTTTTATTAACCAGGGGATTCATGTAGCATTATTGCCAAAATCTGCTCTTACAGATCTAATATAAAAGGATAGTCTTCTCTTTTGGCATTGAAGTAGAAAACCAAACTTTCTTCCTGCCCCCTCCCCTTTCTCTGTCTCAAGATTCAGCACAACATAGGAGCTGGGGAGGGGGTGGGGGAGGGTCCTACCCTCCCAAATTCTCCTAGCTACTTTCCTGCCAAAAGTCGAACCTCTAGCAAAGATAACTACACATTCCCAACAGAAAGCTGCTGGCTCATTCCTGGGTGATGGCACCAGCAGCAGCACCCACAAACAAATTTCTCAGAAATGATTTCTTTACTTGTTCCAAGTCAAACTCGAACATCTTGCCTGAATTAAGCTCATCTTTGATCCAGATTTAATGAAGACACAAATGCAAGCATTTGCCATTTGGATTTGAGACACACTTGGGGACATTGTCAGCAAAGCAGTTTGCCAAGATGAATGAAGGGCTGTTAGCAAATAGGTTCGAAGCCAGTGTCAGAAAGAGTTCTGTTAGAGGCAGGGGAACCGGGAGGAGTGGCAGACCAACTGCTATGGGGTATCAGCCCCTCTCCTGTGGCAGGGTGGGCCCACGAGCCAGTGTGATAAGGGCTGGGATGGAAACATGCACAGAACACAGGGCACTATGAGACTCCACGGAGGGGATGAGGGAAACACCACGGGAGACAGTACAAATGAAGCCAGCTCTGAAAGAGGCACAATAGCAAGCTGAGCAAAAGAAAGTGTCAGGCAGACTGTTTTGGGACAGTGGCTGCCCCAGGAAAGCTAACTGGGAACCTAGGGGACAGAGGTGGGAGGAGGGCTTTCTTTCCTTTCTATATACCCTTTTGTGTCTTGAATTTTGGACCATATATATGCCTTGAATTATGTGCACATTACATGCATAATACATACATATTACAAATGTGCAACATAATACTATTCATATCTGCGTATGTGATGATGGATTCCATTAGTATGACATGTTATGTGAAAGTTTAAGAAAAGAACTGCAAGGATGGTGCTTGCTTCTTGGAAGAAAGGCAGTGAATAGAATGGGTGGCAGATGGTTAAAGGGAATTTCATTTTATCTGTAATGGTTTCTTTCTTTTAAGAAAAAGACCGGAAGCAAACACAAAATGTTAGGAGTATGGGATGTTTGAATATTATTGCGTATGGGTTTACTGTATTTTTAAACACTTTCCACAACAAAACAGGAAACCACCTGAGCAAAGTAATGGCACACTCCAGGAGCTGAAAGAGGGTTGTTACCTGAAGTTCAGGCTCTGACCTGGGGAGAAGAAGGGCTGGAGAACCACGGGACCCAGGCTACACACAAGGGTAGGGGGTCTAGATGCAGCCTCAGTGCCCCAAGATGCCCCAACCTCCAGGCCTTACTCTTGTCCTGGACTGGGGAAGACAGCTCCCCTAGGGAGGGAGCTTGGTTGTTCCAATCTATGATCCCTCTGGAGAAGCATAGATTGGAAGGAAGAGAGAGTGAAGGCAGAGATGCTAGAGGGATAACTGTGGTCCAGGCCCAAGGGTCAGGCCGAGAGCTGAGGCAGCTGCAGGAGGAGCAGAAAAGAGGGGTCTGAAATTTTCCAGGGACCCCGTGCACCTGGACCCTGGAGGGAGAGAAGGAAGGAGGGGAGCAGAGATCTGAGAGGACAGTGGGGATGTAATCCTTGTGAGCAAAAAAGCCCCCCAAATACCTCCCTAGTGGCAACTGCCCTCATCCCCCAGACCCCGGAAGCCGTTCCGTCAGACTCATCCCTGCAGCCAAATCAGATCCAAAGCAGGTGAGGGGAGATGGGGGCGGCCGTGGGTTCTCATTCCTGCCCACTCAGGATTTTCCAGCACAGTTTGTCCTCAGCAAGGAGTCTTTGTCTCCCGGCCCTGGGATGACATTCCAGGCCCAGTAAACGGAACGCTTCACACCCACTCGGCAAAGTCCATTTATTTTGATTACTCTCATACCCTTGTCAAAAATGGTGCCAAGGTGTATAAACAGACCAATTTCTGGGATTGTTTCAAATCTAATCATATTAAATTATTTGCTCTCTTGGCCTTGAGGGGGTTCCAAGGGAAAACGATTGAAGTCCCGTCCAAAAATAGCTCCTTTTGATTTCCAATCGTGGTGCTAACGCGGGTGAACTTCTCAGAGCTTCTGGTGCTGACGTCAGTGAGCCCGGGATGGTCTGAGTCAGGGCCTGGGAGGGGGGTGCGGTGGGTACCGCCTCTGCTTATTTTCCTCCCCAAGCCCTTTGACGAGAAGAGACAGTTTAAGGAAGGATTTCAGCAGCTACTGCTTCAAATACCAACGGGTCCCATAAATTCAACGTCAGGATGATGTGTTGGTTGGGAAGAAAGAGATTGTGACCAAGTCTAACAGGGGAACAGGAGGCCAGGGAGGAAAAATAATGCCTAAAAACTGACATGCTTCCACCACAGACCTCAAAAGTAAATAAACCCAAGTTAGAAGATAGTGGAATGAGGAGACGCACTATGGAGTGGGAAACCCGGGATTTGGAGAGAGGCGGACGTGGGTTTGGATGCTGGCTCAGGCAGCTTCCCAGCAATGTGAACTTGGGTACGATTCTGGCTACCCCCAAGGCCCAGCTGTATCATCTGGAACAAGGATCAGACGGATCATGCCGGGGTGTTGTCTTTTAAAGAATGTCTCAGCATGCCCAGCTCTGGGACAGCAGGCAGCAGGCAGGCATTGCAATGAATGTGCTCCCTTGCCCGACCATTAGGTCACAGTTGTCTTGCACCACTTTGGGTGCTGGGTTCTTATAAAATGCTGTGTACATTGTGGGTTTCATTAAATGTTTGCACATTTAAACTATTTACGCAAGTCTACTATTGGTATAATTAGCCCAAAGACGTCGTCCCTCCAAAATGGATTCCAAGTAAGAGCTGTGAGAGCTGCTTTGAATTAAGTAAGTGCTTTGGAGTAGAGAATATATTAGCCAGTAGGATTTGATGGAGATGTTGCTACGCAGGTACCCTAAGCCTCGGAGCTCCATCCGGATGCTGTCAACAGCTCTGGACCCATCACTCTGTCCCTGGGAGTAGAATAAGCATTAGTCATTTTCCTGCCTGGCAGCTCTATGTCCCAGAGAGAGACTAGAAAGAAAGACAATTTCATCCACAACCATGGCATTCAAAGGCATACAACCATGTCACACGGTGATCTTTCTTCTGACTTATTCAGTGCCCTCTTGGGCATCAACAGCTGGTGAACTCATCACCCCTCTCCTCCAGCATTCCCTGGCTCAATAATTGGCACCACCATCTATCTGGTCACTTGAAACAGAAACATTCTGTGGAAGTGACAAATGCTCATGGAGTGCTACTTCTGGGCACTGGGGATCCAGTAATGAACAAGGCAGATCAAGAACTTGTCCCTACGCGACTCATGTTCTAGGAGAAGAAACATGGTGATCATCCTTGACTTCTGTTTATTCTGCCTCCTCAATAGCCTTCACTGTAGCTCTCTCCTTTCCATGTTGAATGCTATTATCAGAGTTCTACTTTCATTATCTAGACTCATATATTTTTGCCTTGCTAATTTCTTCTGTATTCATTAGTTTAAAAAAAAAATAGCTAAAATTTTAGTTCATATGTCTTGCTGAAGGAAACGGAAAGTGTTGCTATAAACACATCAGGCTTTACCCTCTCATCAGCTGCCGTGCCAATGCCAGAGTAAGTGTTTATTGCAACAGCTTCCTAGCTGGCCTCTGGCCTCTACTTTAACCCCCTTTTAACACCCACTGCTCTAGAGTGACCTCCTTCATTCTTGAGTCTGGCCATTCCCTAGTTTAAAACACCCAGTGGGTTTAGACTTGGTAATTAGGCACCCACTGGCCATAGCTCTTTATAATAAATGGACAGGTTACAAACTGGTGGTCTAAGAGACCTGCATCTGTCAACAGATTTTGTTTGACCTGCATGATGTTGGCCTTCAAGTTGTTTAAGACATGAATTGGTTACCACTATTTACCTACTGGGAGATGCCACCCAAAGTTCAAATTTCCAGCTTCTTCTGAAAAACCCTAAGATCTGGCCACATTGGGCCAGCACCCCTGCATGATAGCAGCTGTTTGGAGCTGATGAGCCACTACACTTTTTGACTAATACATGCTCACTCTTCTCTATAGCTCTCTCTTTTCCATTGTCACTGAGCTGGATGTAAGTGCTATTTATGAATTGACCCCTGGTCCTATTTACTCATTGACGCTGACTGTCTAGCCCTTGTGGGTGTTGGAGTTTGTGATGCCTAACCAAATTTCAACTTACCCTTCTAGCATCTTCTCAGCTCATTGTCTATGTCCTGGTCCCCTGAACCAACAGGGTCTTTTGTGCCTACATTTTTTTTTTTTTCTGTGCTGTTGCCTCTGCCCCCTTCTCCGTAGGCACTGTGTGTAGCTCAGCTCAAGGCTCACCTCTGCCCTGGAAGGCTAACTTCCCTCTTGTCTGCACCGCACCCTTCCAGAACACTGTCTTCCTTTCTCTCACCATAGTGTAAGTATTTGTTTGACTTCTCTCCTAGACTGTGACTCTTTTGAGGGCAGGAGCAATGCTTTTCATTCATTCCAGAATCTGTATCACGTTCCTACCAGGCAGAGGTCCCAGATGTAGGTACTGACGCTGAACAAGACTGGCTCCTTTTGAACTTAGAGCTTATATTACGATGGGGAAAATCAATAAGTATAAGGATGCATTTATTTCGGGGATGGCTAAGGACTGCAAATAACATAAAACAGGGGGATGCGATGACAAATGATGACATGGGCATGGGGGAGGTACTAATTTAGCAAGAGTGGTCAGGGAAAAGCTCCTTGAGGAGGTGATACACAGCAAGAAGGGGCCAGCCCATTGGAAGGTCTGCATTTTGTAGTTCTGGCACCAGGCAGGCATTAGGAAACATTTGTGGTATAAATAAATTGATGTGTGAATCATTTCCCATATGTATATTGTCTCTCTCTCTTTCTCTAATTCTCTCTCTCTCTCTTGCACACACATGCATGCACACATGCACACACACACTCTGAAAGATGATGATTAAGGTCAATATAATGGGCTGGACATTAAATAAAATGGTATTTCCCAGCTCATGAACTGGACTGTTACGAATCCTAGGTCTATGGCCCCCAAAAGCCAGTTATAGGCTCCAAACTGACCTGGGAACCAAGAAACTTGTACTGTGTGTCACTAAGCATTGCCTTTGGATGCAAGTAATAGAAACATTGTCTAACAGTGGCCTAAATCATAAGATATTTATTGTACACTTCGTACTGACATTCCGGTTTTTTTTTTTATGCCAGCACAGTCTGATGAAGGCTATAAACTTATCAGAAAAAGGTTTTAAATGTTAAGATATATACAACAGGGAAGCGGGTGTGGCTCAATGGATAGAGCTCCCGTTTCAATAGATAGAGCCCCCGTTTACCATGCGGGAGGCCCTGGGTTTGCTTCCCGGGGCCTCCTTGTGAAAGCAGGCCGGCCTGCGCAGCGTGGTAGGCTGATGTAGCAGGACCTCACAGCAAGGGGGAGATAAGCAGACATAGAAGAAACACACAGCGAATGGACACAGTAAAAAACACAAACAGCAAGGGGGGGGATAAATAAATAAATAAATAAATCTTAAAAAAAAAAAAATTAAAAAAAAAGAAAAAAGATATATACAACAAGAAAGGAAGCTTATTATATTGAAATGGAATCACCAACATACTAAAAATAAATTTGTAATACTGTAATTATGTGCTTCTTCATCAACACATGAAATACTAAAGTCTGGTAGCAGGTCTAACAGCTATTGTGACTTTGAAGTAATAGTGAGTATCAGGGTATTTCAATGGGATATAATATGAAAATTCCTGTGATTTTTATTGAAGACTGTGGGTAGACAGAATAATGCACCCCCCTTCCCAAGACATGCAAATCCTGATTCCTGAAACTTGTGAATATGTTACCTTTGGCAAAAGGGACTTTGCAGATGTGACTAAGCTAATGATCTTGAGATGGGAGATGATCCTGTATTATCTGGGTGGGCCCAGTGTAATCACAAGTGGTCTTATAAAGGAAAAGGGGAGGCCAGAGGATAGAGAAAGAGATGCAAAGATGGAAGCAGAAGTCAGAGCAAGGGGGGACCAGGAGCCAAAGAATGTAGGCAGCCTCTAGAAGCTGGAAAAGGCAAGCAAATAGATTCTCTCTGGAGCCTTGGGAAGGAATTCAACCTGCTGACCCATTTTGGACTTCTGCTCTCCAGAACTGTGAGATTTGTTTTAAATCACTCTTCATGGCAATTTGTTAGAGCAGCAATAGGAAATCAATAGATTATGGTCCTGGAAGCAGGGTACTGCTGCAACAAATACCTAAAATTGGGGAGGTGGCTGAGGCTGGGAGAATTTTAAGGATCATGATGGACAAAGCCTAGATTGCCTTGAAAAGACTGTTAATAAAAATGTGGATGTTAATGGCTCTGCTACTTAGGACTCAGAAGGAGGTGAGGAGCATGGTGGAGAAAAACTGTATTTTTTTTTTTTACTGTATTTTTAAATACTTAAAAACTTAAATACTTAATTCGTCCTATATTGACTGTTTATAGAAATGTGGATGCTAAAGGTGCTGCTGGTGAAGGCATGTAAAGAAATGAGAATCATGCTATTAGAAATTAAAGGAAAGGGGATTCTTGTTATAGAGTGGCAGAAAACTTAGCTGAATTGTATCCTGGAGAGCAGAACTTGTAAGCGGTGAACTTGGATATTCAGCTCAAGCAAAGTATTGAAGGTGCAACCTGGCTCCTTGATGCTTGTTATAAAATGTTAAGGGAAAGAGAGAGATTGAGGGAAAAACTTTTAAGTGAAAACGAATGAGGACTAGGTCATTTGGGGAGTTCTCAGCCTATCCAGATTGCAAAAGATGTGACTATTAGGAGATTCACTTTCAGGAAAACATGCTCTGGAGAGAAAGCCCTGGGTGTGTCCAACCTTTTGCCAGTACTTCCGAGGCATCAAAAGGTCAGAATAATCAGTCGTACAAAGGGCTTTTTAAAAAATTACGCATGTGGTTCTTGGATCCCCCCTGTCATCTCAGCAGAAGACAAGAATAAAGATGGACTCATTCAGGAAAGATCTGTGGAGAATCCTCTTGTCTAATGGGGCGAGTCCCCAGCATATAAATTAGAGACCCACACAGTTCCTGTGAGTTTTACATCAGCAGAAACACTGAAATGAAATCAGGCTGTCAGACTCCCCAAATTCTACAGACAGGAAACAGGCAGATAAAACCATTCAGCCGCAAATGCTTGTCGTCCTTCATGAAAAAGGAGGAACGATTCTAAGGGTAGAAGTACAAGCTCAGAGGGCAGAGCCATAAACCACAAAGGATTATTCCCAGGCCTTGAAATCTAATGTTTTCCCAGCTGGATTTCAAAATTACTTGTGACTGATAACTCCTCTTTTTCTTCCCTTTTCTCTCTTTTTGAATAGGAATGTTCGTAATTGGTATCCTAAGCCTGTGCTACCATTGTATTTTGGGAGCAGATAACTTATTTTTCGGTTTCATGTGTCCAGAGATGGAGAAGAATTTTGCCCTACGATGGATCATATCAGAGTCTTACTCACACTGCTGAAAATGATTTAGATGATGAGGTTTGGGACTTTTAAGCTGATGGGAGTTAGATGAGATTTTGGACTTTGAGTTGATACTGTCACGGGTTGAGATTTTGGGGGCTGTTGGGATGGTTGATGTGACATGAACATGAACTTTCATGGACATGAATTTTGGGGGGACCAGATGGCAGACAATATAGTGACAAATCCCAAGCATTTCTAATACTAATATTGATTGGTGCATGTATTTATAACAGAATGAAATGCTAAATTTCAGTTAGTGGTTTGTGAAAGATAATGATATAGTTCTTTCCCCCAACCAGCTTCACGAATCCCCATGTTAAGACTCTCTGATTAGGGCCAAGCAGTCTCAAAGTTCATGTGGTGGTTCGTGAGGAACCCAGGCTCTTTGTACCTTTCTGCAACTCCATCCTTGGTGAGTGGATAAACTTTCTCCTCATGCCACAATATGGCTGCCATAGCTCCAAGTATCACATCCTTATACACCAGCCTCCCCCAGCTTGGAGGAAAGAAAGAAGGAAGGAGGGAGACAGGATAAAAAGGACTTTTTCTGTGACCTTCTCTTAGGTTTTGTCAGGGGTGATATTTCCTGAAAGCCCCCAGCAGACCTCTTCTTTTGTCTCATTGGTGATATGGTCACCCTGCCATGTGATCACTAGCAAAGGAGAATTAAAGTACCATGATTGGCTTAGACCAGGGGTCAGCAAAATTTTTCTGTAAAGGGTCAGACAGTCAATATTTTAGGCTTTGTGGGTCATATCTCTGCCATAACCACTCAACTCTGCTATAGTAGCAGGAAAGCAGCTACAGGTAATACATAAATGAATAGGCATGGCCAGGGCTGTCAGATTTATCACATAATAATACAGGATGCCCAATTCAGTTTAAACTTCAGATAAACAACAAATACTTTTTGGTATAAGTTATGTCCCATGCAATATTTGTGTGACTATTTGCAAAAAAAAAAAAGTATTCACTGCTTCTCTGAAATTCAGCTTTAACTGGTCATCTTGTATTTTATCTGGCAGCCCTGCAGGTGGCTATTACAGTGACCAGGTCACTCTGGTTTGCTGGAGACTTTCTTGGTTTAGGACAAAAGTCCTGATTCCAGGGAACCCTCACAAATGGGGATGGTTGGTCACCCTCCGTATAAAATTTTATTCACAGACACCAAAGTTAGAATTTTTTTTTTTAAAGATTTATTTATTTACTTGATCCATTTTAAATGCCCCCCCTCCCCATTTGCTGTTTTGTGTCCATTCGCTGGGCAATTCTCTGTGTCTGTTTCATCTCTTCTCATCCTCCTCCTCCAGTCTTCACCAGGATTCCATCCTGAAGACCTCTGATGTAGGAGAGAGGTGTTCTGCCATCTGCACCAACTCGGCGCCTGGTTTTCGGAGCTTTCGGAGCATCTCGTCTTGTCTCTCTCCTTTTACGTCATCATCTTGTTGCATGGCTCCCGGGGCCTGGCGGCTCACCGGCACACAGAGCCTGGCAGCCCATGTGCCTTCTATATATATATTTTTTTATTTTACCGGGAGGTCCCGGGGATCGAACCCAGGTCCCTCCATATGGCAGATGGACGCCCAACCATTTGAGCCACATCCGCCCCCCCTAAAGTTAGAATTTCTCATGTCACGAAATGTTATTCTTCTTTTGAATTTTTTCGACCATTTATACAATGTAAAAACTATTTTTAGCTTGCAGGCTGTACAAGAATAGGCAGTGGGGCAGATATGGCAGGCAGGCTGTTGTTTGTAGAACCTTGCTTAGACCAGCGATGATTCATCACCTGAAGCTGTATGTACCTGAAGCTGTATGTACTGCTACAGAACACAACTAGGGTTCTGTTAAGCAGGAAGATAGGAAATGACTGTTGGGAGGCAACTCACAGCATCTGCCAAAGATCGGACATCTTTCCCAAAGACTTTGCATATTTAGTTCTGCGAGACTGCCGCTGGCAACGGATTGCTTAACCCTCACCGCTCCAGCAGCTCTGTGCCAGTCAAGCTTGCATAGTTCACTTTAGAGGCTTTTCAGCCGTTTATTTCTGGGCGTTCTAGACCCAGAAAAAATTAATTCGGTCCTGTCCTTTGTTTTTTTTTTTTTCTTCTCTGTAAACCACAATCTTGAGCAAGTCCGTTTCTCTGTCTCTGCTGGGGCTGTAGCCAAGAGCTACCCCCAAATCGACCTGAATGAGTAGGCAAGGAGACCCCTCTGGTTCAAACTGCACACGTTTGAATGGATGGTCTCATGGGAATCCTGATGCATTGCGTTATTCTCCAGCTTCTAGAGAGCTTCACTCTCACTCCCTACAGCTCCATCTTCATTCCCCATCTCCACCCTGGAGGACCAAGAGAGAAGAAAGTCACACATTCCAAAAGAGTCTAAGCCTTACTGTCTCTGCTCATAAACTCCCAGATGAGCGCAACTCCAGATGTTGCCTGTTTATCAGTGGTTCTAACCCAATTAGGACAAATGATCATTTTTTTTGGTCGGATGTGTCTCCTGGGCATCCTTAAACAGTCAACAAAAACCACACTCGGAGTTTATATTGTTTCAGCTTTTCCATCATCAACTTTTATGACCAGTTTTAGAAATTGGTTGTAAAAACTGTCTTCAGACCCCAACTTGGCAATACCAGACAATTTAGTTCTTTCCTGTCCAAAATTTAGAAGAATTCCCCCCTAGGCAGTCTAGAGAGAAAGAGAGAGAATGAGAAGTAAAGTTTCTTGGCCTTTAAAAGGTCTTTTCTCTTCTAAATGAGTATGCGGTAATTCCATTGGTACTGAGAGGAGATAAATGAACAGAAGGGAAAAATCAAGCAAACTTCAAGAAATCTTTCTGTCTTCTTGGTTTTTAAAATGACCACTCCCCCACATCCCCCATTTCTGGAGTGAAAAATCTGCAAAGAAAGTTTTATTGCATCTTGTTGATAAAGAGAATTGGAGAGCTAAACAAACCATCAAGTTGAACAACTTCGTGTTATTTATGATCTGTTTCAGGGAGCAAGTCCTTATCAACTGTAGCTCTGCTTTGGTGAAAGACACTACTGCCTGGAAATGCTGTGATATTTCCCCGGCCTGCCCACAGACAGCTTCCCAAATCTTTCCTACGTATTCCTTTCCAATGCTATTATCATTGGCTCTAACTGGGTTGTGGGGGGCGGAACAGTCTGGGTGACCAGGAGGGACATGTGAGCGACCATCCTGCCTAGAATTTCTGAGCATTCAGAGGTCACTCAGTGCCTTCCTGCCAACCCATCGCTCCTTCCCAGGATACACTTCAAGGGAAACAAAAGAAGGTTTCTGTGAGGTATCAGGCTGCTACTTGTTCGTTCCCCAAAGAAAACCTTCTTCACCAACAATTACCACATCATCATAAACACTCAGGAGAGACATGATGTAAAAATGAAATTACTGAAAACATTTTTGGACTAACACTCGGCTTTATATAAACTCACAGACAATCCTATAAGGCACTCAAGCAGATTATGGGTTTGAGCAAAGCTGGAAAATTGCTGCCATTATATTGTTATTATTAACACCTTGTAATTAGCCCTAAGGAATCCCAAAGTTCTTTTTCTTGATTTGGCTTTAATGAAGGAAAATTGCTACCTTTGCAAGTTGGATGGCGCCCGTTCTGATTAACCTTAAGTATATAGGACTATTATTTTGAAAATGTTTGCTGTCATGTGAATATTAGCATTACATACACATGGGAGGGACCGGGCGGGCAGAGAGGAGGAGGCCCTTTTTTCTCTTCTCCTTCTTTTTATTTATTTATTTTTTAGCAGAGGAAGATGAATCATGGGCTCACTTCAGCTGTGATGTTTGCTTGAAAGATCAAGAATGAAAGCCCTTTCAAGGCCATGGCTGTGATGCCTTGGCCTTTGCTAGCCTCCACCGGCAAGACTGTTGGCTGCCAGCCTCTCTACCTGCTGATTGCACAGGCTGTTGGAGTAATTGTACTTGTATGGGGCGGTTTTATCATTACTTTGAGAGTCACCCTATGGGGATGAGATCATACAGGAGTTAGCACTTCGTGCAATAAAAACCATTTTATTTGCATGTCCCAGAACTCTGCAGAGACTCCTTCTGCAGCCTTCACAGGCACCGTGTCTCCAACGAAAGGCCGCCAACATTAATAAAAGATACCACTATATCTCCTCACTCCCCCCGCCCTCCCCCCCAGGCAATACACTATTTTCATTGCCTTCTCTGGGAAAACCATACATTAAAGAGAACTCGTTTGATCTTATCTATAATTAATTTGTATTTTGGTAATATAGAGGAGGAATTTTTACATGCAATGACTTACCTGTTCATTATTTTTCTCTTTTGAACTCCTGTGACCGCTTAATAACTCAAGCCGAAGTACGGCTGATTATGACATTTTCCCCACCCACCTCTCAGGAAGGGGAAGGTGTTGCCTCTCACCCAGAGACAAATTGCTTTGAATAATGACTTTGTGCAAAATTAGTCATACATAATTGAAAAATTCTATAGATGAAGACCAAAGTAACTTGAGATGATCAGTTTACATAGGTGCTGGAAGCGGGTCTTCTTGGTGGAAGTCATTTTAGCCAACCCAGGAGCTTGGCAATCAATAAGTTTTTTTTTTTTTTCCTCCTTTCCATTTCCCCAGGAGAAGGGGGAAATGCTTATTTATAGGGAGGGATGGTGCAGCAACACTCATGTGGAAAGTATATTAATGATGAAGAAGATGATGATAATAGTAATGATAATAATATTAAAGAGGCTGATAAACCTCCCTGCAAGAGAAATGATTTGTGTCTCAAAGCTAGAGGGTCCCTGATGCCGATACCCTACATGGCAATGGCAGACACTTCATTTGTTATTAGGAGCCAAAGTTCAGGAGTCTTCCTGCAAATTTGACCTCATGTAATCTCCCCAAGTGGGCATTCTCAATGTGAAACATTGTCCATCTCACCTTTTTTTTTTTTTTTTTTTTTTTTTT
>JAQZBX010037573.1:0-23725 GCA_029593785.1 Cabassous unicinctus | reverse complement strand
AAAAAGAAAAAACAATTAAATGGTGGGGGTGTAACTAGGCATTGCACAGGGAAGTTTTAGAGCAATTAACCTAATCTGTGCAATACTGTAATGGTGGATAAGTGACACTGTGCATTAGTGAAAAATAATAGAACAGAACTGTGCAACACAATGAGTTAACCATAATGTAATCTATAGACATTAGTTAACAGTAATGCATCAATACTTGTTCATCAGTTGTGACAAATGTACCATACTAATGCAAGTTTTTAATAATAGGAGACAGAGTGGAAGTGGGGGTATATGAGAACTCTATTTCTTAAACAATTTTTCTTTAAACCTAAAACTACTCTAAAAAGGCTCTATTAAATAAATATATACATGATAGCATAAAACCAGGGGCTTTTGCTTTACACAGATATGTTTTACACAGAGTTCATGTCCACCATTATAACTCTCAAGTTACTTGTTTAAGACAAATTACTTAGTATCTCTGTCCCTCACTTTACTTATATATTAAATATATAAGTATATATTAAATATATATTTAATAAAATAATCATGAATGAAAGAGTTGTAAAACCCATAATATATGCACCAAAGATATTAGATCTTTCTACTTTGCTTTTTTATTTTACTAAAATTAAAGGTAAAAGTTAGAGGGAATGCTTTCTTCTCTACAAACTCTGTCTTAGAAAATGATGTGTTACTTAACATTTGGAACACAATGTTTTCTATGATTGGTATTCATTAATTAGTTCACAAACTGATTTAATTACACATATATTTCCAATTTCATAATTTTTAAATAAAAGCACTTTTTAGGGTAATATTAGATTTACAGAAAAGTTGGGCAAATAGTACAGATGTTCTCATAGAATCCACTCTAATTTCCTCTATTAACATCTTACATTAACATGGTCCATTTGGCACAACTAATTAACCAATGCTGATGCATTGGTATTAACTAAATTCCATACATTATTCAGATTTTCTGAAGTTTGACCTAACTTCCTTTTTCTATTCCAGAATCTCATCCAGTATACAACCTTACACTTAGCCATCATGTTTCCTTAAGCACCTCCAAACAGTGACAGTTTCTCAGAATTTCCTTGTTCTTTATGACTTTGACAGTACTAAGGAGGACAGGTCAAAACTTTGGACATTATCCATCTGCTGGAGATTTTTTCTGATATTTTTGACATAATTATACTTGTGTTATGGGTTTTGGGGAGGAAGACCACAATGGGAAAGCTCCATATCATCATATCATATGAAGGGTATATACTATCAATAAGACTCAACATTGTTAACATTAAACTTGATCACTTTGCTAAGGTAGTGTTTACCCAGTTTCTCCCTGATAAAGTTACTCTTCCCCCCTTCCCCTTTCCATACTGTACTCTTTGGAAGGAAGTCACTCTTTGTATCCCACACTAAAAAGTGGAGAGTTATAATCTTCCTTGGGATTGTAGAGTCTATATAGATCATTTACAAATGTTGTATATGGGGAATTTGTTTATTCAATCGCTCATTTATATCAGTTTGGACATGTGGGTAATCATTTTATTGTTTGAATTGTATCCCAATTCTGTTATTTTGTTGCTTAACTTTTGTAGATTTGCCCATTAAGAGCTCTTTCATTGGCTCCTGTGTCCCTTTGATAGATCCTCATCATTGTGTGTGTGCATGAGTGTTTTCACTGTTTTGTTTTGTTACTTTATGACATTAAAATATGCTCCAGTTAATCTTGTGCATTCCTTTCCATAGTCCTAGAATCAAACAAATCTGCTAGAAGTCTTCTTTCATTTTGTTGGAAGAAGGTATTGGAAACCAAGAGCTGGGCATGGATGACTATGTGTTATTATTCCAGTCAAAAAATGTTATTTAGGTCCCAATTAACACTCTCAATAGCAAAAATATACCTCCTATTTTCCATAATCTAAAAAGACAAATTGAAAATTAAGCTCTTTCTCACATCTGGCTCAAGTGTGTTAATTGGTTAGGAAGGGACACTTTAGGGAATGACCTTCCCCAGACTCAGATATTTTGCATAATTCATGTTAAATACTGCCCCAGGGAGGCCAAAAAATACAATCCCTGGTTAAAATCTTGTGTGATGATGGAGTTCAGAAAGTGTGGGATGAAAGTGAGAACATCTTAGTTTGTGTTCTACTAGGCAGGTGAGAAACCTATGCCTCTTTGTGAGATCAAACAGGTACTTTTTCCAGAATAATCAGACAGCATTTTATTTTATTTTATTTTATTATTTTAGTTTTTTATTCTTTGGGGGTGGCCCCATTTATTGTTCTGCTCCAGTATATATACAGTCTGACCACTATGGTAGGTGTGCTTAAGGACATGCTGTACATGTAGGGCTCAAAAAGTTCCAGGCTGCATAAGAGATATTGGAGAAGTAGAAAGCTCTAATTAAGTAACAGTGTAGAGTAAGAAAGTTCTTATTGTTTTCAGCAGGAACTGACAACAGCAGCTATTTCCCATGTAGCAAAGAAGATTTTTAAAAGAAATTTTTAAAAAGATACTTAGATTACATAAACATAACACAAAAAATGTAGGGATTCTCCCCACACCTCCCACAACCTCCCACATAAACATCCTTCATCAGTGTGCCACATTAATTGCAATTGATAAACACATCCTAGGGCTTTGCCATTAAGCATGGACCATAGTTCACATTGTAGAACACACTCTCTACAACACAGTTCTACATGTTATGTGATTATATAGAATGGCCTATATCTGTTTTTGCAATGTCACTCAGGACAATTCCCAAGTCCCCCAAAAGCCCCTGTATTACAACTGTTTTTCCCTCTCCCTGCCCCCAGAGCCTCCAGTGGCCACTGGTTCCACATCAATTTTGTAATTTCTTCCATTGCTTGAATCACAATATGTCTATAGTAGAATACCAGTAAGTCCAATCTAGCCCATAGCTCTTCCCCCCCATTCTGAGGACTCTGGGATGTTGATGTCCACTCCACCTCCAATTGAGAGGGAACTTATATCCCATAGGAAAAATGGATGGGACTATCTTGCCTGCAGCTGCAGAATCTCTCCATTCCCTGGGATGGCCATTGTCCATCATCATCTTGCCGCCAATTGTCCTGGGTGAATCCAATGAGCTGTAGAGTAGGAGTTGCTGCTCCATCGAGGTTCCAGGCCCAGGTGGCACATGGACAGCCCAAAGACTCAAGACTCTTGATGTAGACCTACAAACTCCAGCACTAAGTATAGGTTTGAATAGAAGGACAGATAAGCCATGTGCAGGGAAGACATAGTTGAGTCCAACTCTGTCACTCTCAGGAGCACAAATTCCAAAGCAGGGCTCACTGACAAGGCACCAAATTCCAGAGCTATCCTCCCTGACATAAGACCTGGGTGTCTCCAGTGCCCTCAGGAGCCCCACTATTGGGGGTAAAATTCTATGAGATCTTACTGAAATGTGCATAAGTGTTACCTTTGGGATGAACTCCCTACTCATTTTGAAGTCACTCAGACATATATGCTCATTTCTCATTACCTTTTCCCCCTTTAATTCAAGGTCTTTTTCCAGTCACATTGCCAGTTGGCACTTGGTAGCAATCCCTCGGTGCCAGGGAGGGTCTTCCCCGGGAGGCCCCACCCTGGGAGTCACGTCCCACACTGTAAGCCCCAGTTGTAACCCTTCTGTGATCCAAAGCTTCTTCAAAGATGAAGCCATTACAATAGCTGAATACAATTAATAGGAAAATGAAATAATAATGATAAGTTTAAATGTAAGAGATAAAATACATAAACATTTAAAAAAAAACTAAAACTAAAATAAAATTTTAAAAATTGGGGTATTAAAAAAAATGAAAAATATTTTTTAAAAATTTTGACCTTTTGCCTTTCATCACTACAATATCTGGTTTCCAGTCTTTACCGTGGCACCTTCCCCCTCTCATTTCCCAGTGTCCTCCTATTTTTCATTTTGTTTTCAAAGAAGTTTTAGATCACAACAAAGTCACACACAGAATACAGGAGACTCTCATATACCCAGCACCCCCCCATCCTCCCCCCATATTAATACCTTTTTATATGTGGATCATAGCATTGTAATAACTGGTATACAAATAGTGAAACATAGGTACTAAACATTGTCAATGATTTACACTATGGTTTACACTTTAGACCATACACTTTTATAAATTGTGATGGTATTTACCATGTCCTGTGTCCATCACTGTATGGTAATGAGGAAACATTTCCACTGACCACTAAATACCCCCTGTTTGATCTATTCTATTCCTCCCCCCCAGGGGCCCATGAACACCCCCTGGCTTGGCTCGTTGGGTGACAAGATTCATAGTTACATGCAACAAGAGATCTTAACACACTGGTTTGTACACCCCCTATTAGGAACCACTCTTGCTCTTGAGAGGCTCCTGCCCAAACAGCACTTTTGATGCAATTCTTCTTCATGTCTGAGTAAGTTGTTTCCAAATTACCTTGGGAAAAAAAGCAGGTAAGTGCATATACTACCATCTTCATAAAAGCTTGTAAGATTTTATTGAGGAAATACTTTCTTGAATATATTAATGCTTGGAGAAAGTCAATCTGTTCATTTCCATGGTAAGTATCTAATACATATAAGGCATTGCAAAAAAGTATAAAGTGTAGGGAAATTTCTAGGAATTATTTACAAACCAAAGGGAAAAGTTGGAAATAAAAGATGTGCACAGCAGTACTTGATAAGAATCGCCCTACGCAAGGTAAAGGGTATTGGTAGTTAGTAGTAAGAGGATGAAGTAAGAGATAATTATCTTTTGTGTGTTCCAGGAAATACTTCATGGAGGTGACAGTTTTGTCATGGATATAGTAAGTTGCAGATTTCCCATCTCCTCTATGGAAACTTGTTATGTTGAAGGAGCCAGAAAAATAATGAATAAGGAGAAAAGTTTAACCATGAACAACACGGTATGATTAAAAATCACAAAATCTTATTTTTATTGTCTGCTTTTCTCTGTATGTGTGTGTGTGTTCATGCACATAGGTTTTATTGCAGAAGATGCTTTCAAATGTTTAGACAGTCATTGACTGAGTGTTCAGAATATTACTAGAACAGTCTTTTATGACTCAATTGCAAGGTTCAAGAAATGAAAAACCTTATTGAAGTAAATTATGTATAGGCTTACACTATTTTTTTTATCACACTATAGCTTTTATGCTCTTCCTTGTTACTCTTCTAAATACAATTCATTTATATAAAGGTGTGTCCATAATATATATAATTCTGCTGTTAATGAAAATTTAACCCTACTAAGCATACAGTACTGTCCTTTGATTTTTTTGCACTTTTCAATATATTTTAGAGGTCATTGCCGATGAATCTGCTTTGTTTTTAATCAATATTTGAATAAAAGTATAATCTCAGAATCATTCAGCCATTTTCTGATGGATATTTAAGTTGTTTCCCAACTTTTGGTACCACAGAAAGAATTTTGTTCATAAGAGTACATGCATCTGTAGTAAATGTAATCACTGAGCTGATGATGATGTGCAGTTGTAATATTATAGATATTGCAAACCATTCCTTAAGAGTCTGTTCCCACTTAAACTCCTATCAAAAATATATGAGACGGATGGTTTCTCACAACTTTAGCCAATACTACACGTAAAAGTTTATTCATAAAAATATCATTTTACTAATATAATAGACAGAAAGTATATCTAATTGGGATTTTTATTACAATGTGTTTATAAAGGAAACAATATCTTTTCACATGTATATAATTATTTTGTAAAGAAAAGGGTCTCTTGTAAAATTGGTTCTTTGGCCCATTATTCACTTATGTTATAATTTTTAAGGATAATTTATGAATTCTATTTATATTTTTTAAAAATATGCTTTTGTCTGTCATATGTGTTAATATATTTTACCAGTTTGACAATTCTATTGATTTTCCCATAGTATTATTTAGAGGAATAAATGCGGTGATGTACATAAAGCAATTTGCCCAGTGTCTGGCATACAGCTACTTATAAATAAATAATTATTTGTTCAATTTTTTTTTTGTCTTCTCTTCATTGAAGACAGTATATGGGACATTCAAGAATATGGATATCAAAATTTTTATTGAAAAGCTTCGACTATAACTTTGAGCTTCCTGAGCTCATTTTCTAAATCCCTGGTGTTTAAGCTGTAAAACAAAATTTGAAAGAACACTTTTATTCAAGGCAAATGTCTTCCTCTCCTTTTTCTTTTCTATAGATAGTCTCAGCATCTCTTTTTATCTTAGGCAACAATGGTGAGAGAACCAGAATAATAATGAATAACGGGAAGATTTAAATGTGGACACAATGATATGATAAAAAACACAAAATTCAATGTAAGGTTGAATTTGGAAATGGAAAAACTAAAAAGATTTGAAAGATAAAATAAAAGGAAAAATACTTAAACGTACTGAAGTCAACAGCTGACAAGCTTGTTAGCTTGTTGTTCATTGCATTATATTTCTCCAATTATTGCCCATCTTGGTAAACTAAAATCTTACATTTATTATCTGCCTTTCAGTCTGTATGTGTATGCATGTAAGATTTATTAAAGAAATTGCTCTCAAATGTTTAGACAATTATTGATTGGATGTTCAGAATACTATTAAAAGAGTCTTTTATGACTATATTAACAGGTTTAAGAAATGTGAAGGCTCATTGAAGTAAATTACTTATAGGTTTTTGTTATATTTTTAACACACCACCCATAGTTTTGATAGATCCTTACTGAAAACTAAAGAAAGACTTTCTGATCAGTAAATTATCTAATTGTGCCAAATCCACAAAATTAATGTTCATTTATGTCTGAGGAATCATTTATTTTTTCAGCCTCCTATGCAATCAGCTCAATAGTTTGAATAAGTATTACGAATTGCATTTCATTCAAAAAAAATCAACACACTGAAAGGTAAGTGATTGCCAATTGGTAAGGGGAAGTTCCATAGTCAACCATGTACTCTAGCTCCAAATATACTTATTTGTAAAATTATTTCTTTTCTCTTTGCAGATGAACTGTTTCTAACATTTGCCTTCCCTAAATCAACTGAAACAATACAACAAAATAACAGTGTAACTGAATTCATGTTTTAGGATTTACACAGGATCCTATGAAACAGAAAATGGTGTTTTTATTCTTCTTAATTTTCTACACAGGAACAGTGGTGGGGATTTTGCCCATTATTGTGACCATTAAGTTCAGCAGAACACTTGGGATTCTCATATACCTCTTCCTATTTTACTTGTCATTGGCTGATTTCTGCTTTTCAACTTCGACAGCCCCTCAGCTAATTGTGGATGCTGTCTCTGCAAATGAAAGCATATCCTACAATGAGTGCATGACACAAGTCTTTGCACTACATTTATTTGGCTGCATAGAGATCTTTCATACATTCTTCAGCTCAGATTGTCCTAGCCTTGAGATTGACTTTCTGTGGATGCAATTTGATTGATCATCATTGCTCTGATTTACAGCCCTTCTTGAAACTTGCCTGTATGGACACTTATGTGATCAACCTACTGTTGGTGTTCAATAGTGGGGTCATTTGCACAAGCAGTTTCATGATTTTAATTATCTCATACATTTTCATTTTGCATTCTCTGAGAAACAACAGTAGAGAAGGGAGGAAAAGAGCCCTCTAAACTTGCACCTCCCATATCAATGTTGTCATCTTATTCTATGGTCCATGAATATTCATTTATACATATCCTGAAACCACTTTCCCCATGGACAAGATGGTGGCAGTATTTTATACCATTGGAACACCTTTTCTTAACCCACTCATCTACACACTAAGGAATGCAGAAGTGAAAAATGCCATGACAATGTTGTGGAGTATCAAAATTTTCTCAGAAGTCAAAGAATAACTAGATGGTCCAATTACTTATTTGTCTTGGTTGGCTAAATGGGTATCTATGCAAATATGATAGCACCTGGTTATGAAGGGAAGAACATGCAATCATATATAATGTTGTAAATTGCGATTTTTTTTTCTTGTTCTAAGACAAAATGAATGCCAAGGCACCATCTTTTGTGTCAGAGAAAGATGAGTGTCAGATTAATTCATATAATTATAGACCAAGAGTTTTTCATCTATGAAGATTCTCTGCCTTTCCAACCATACCTTTTCAGATGTATAAGCCAGACTACCTCATGCATTCTAATTCCTAATGCCCTTCATATGCATTTTTTCTGTTTTTAATTTTTTTTTATTTTTAAAATAATACTTAGATTATAAATATTCCACAAAAAAATAGGGATTCCCATACACCTCACCTCCCACACCTCCCACAACCTTCCACATAAACATCCTTCATTAGTGTGGCACATTAATTGCAATTGATAAACACATTCTGGGCCTTTGCTGTTAAGTATGGACTATAGTTTTTTCTTTGCTTTGACTTCAACCTGGTATTGCTGGCATTTCTAAAAGTGAACTCCAGTTCTCAACTCTGAATCTGTACTCTGGTTTACTAAGAAGAAAGATATTTACTCAATACCAGCCTTTCAAACATGTGACCATTCATAAATAATTCAGTGAATCTTTAGTCTGTCTAAAACACATTTCCAATTTGGTATCCAGCTTCCACTTAAATGCCTTCAGGGCAAGGCATCTCAGTTTACCAAGCCCATTCCATTTTATCACTAGTTTGTTTTTAAAAAGCTCCATATCTTTGAATCAGAGAATTTTTCATGTACTTATATTATAAACTAATTTTTTCCTCATTGTTTTTTTTGTGTTAAAATAACTGGAAGTTTATTTGTGGGATGTTTTCAATATGGTATTACAATGGGTCTTGAGATATTCACTATGAATGGTGTATAGTAGCTGCAGCAACAGAACTCTGAAACTCTAAGAGTATGGAAAATAAAATAATGTTTGTTATCAATATTAATAAAAAATAAAAATGTCTCAGAGAAACAACGTATTTTATGAGCATAAAAGGCAGAAAGGAAGAAACTGGTTTGAAGACAATCAGTGGCATGATACCTTTTTATTTAAAGATGTATTGTGTTAATGAAGTGGATCAAATTGATAGGCATTCAGAAAATGCCCATGACATTTTCCTCCACATAGTAGAAGTAAAGAGAACCCATGTTGTAGCAGAAAGCTACTTTCTACCTATAGTTCAGCTGTCCAAATAGAAGGGTTTTATAGATTCCCAAGTTAGAATTGCCAGTGGGATTTTGGTGCCAAGAAAGGATAGAGATCATCTTCACACTGGCTGTATCTGTCATGGGTTGTATCTTGAATTATTATATTCATTTTGTTTTCTATAGTAAAGTGCAACACATTTTTAATGCCCAGTACAGGTTTTTGCTTCATTTCTAAAGATGCTTTTAAATATTTAATTGTACAAACTTGCTAATAATAACCATGTTCTTCTGTGGAAAATGATTTAAAAATAAACTCAGTAAAATGTTTCTAGTTTTTTGTTTTCTCACATTTTTTTTTCCTGTGAGATTAGGAAGTGTGTCTAAATGGGACTCTCATGACAAAAACTATATATATAGTAGGAAATGGAAATATTATGAGTCCATCATAAACTGGTACTTATCTTCCATAGTACCAACACAAACATACATACACAAATGCACACACACACTCCAACACACATTGGGTATACAACTTTTCATAGTAATTTCAATTTCAAATGAGTAAATGAAGTAAGAAGTAGAGAAGAAAATTAATTAAAATGTAAACTAAAAATAAAGTTAGTATGACAGAATAAGAATATATATAAGGATAAATCAGTATAGGGAAGATAATTTTAAGATTTTGTGTTTCAAAAGTATTATATCCAAATTAAACTTGAGGAAATGAAGTTTTCTTCTTAATTTTGGGACACCGTATACAACTAAATGACAATTTTGAAGTGACCACTTACTCAAAAATGATTTACCTTACCATGAATTATAAATAGTAATTATACTTTCATTTGCAAAACAATGTTCCTAATTTGTGTACAATGCTTTTTTCTTTATCATACTGTCAATGAAGATGCAACATAACCTCTGTATTATTCCTTGCAGAAATGTCTAACATGAATCTAATCATTAGGAAACACAGCACGATACAAATTCAAGATTAATCTACAAAGTTCCTGGACTGTATTCTTCAGAATTACTGAATGTACTTCAGAATTATCAAAGCCAAGGACTGACAAATGAATTATTCCAGATTAAAGGAGTCTGAAGAGAAATGATAACTGAGTGCAATATTTGATCAGAATTCAGTAAAACAAAATGACTAAAAGGGCCATCATTGGGACTGTTCATGAAATCATGAAATTTGAATTTGTACTTGGTTAGATAATATATCAATAATAAATTGGGAGTGGATGTGGCATAATTGTTTGAGCATTTGCTTCCCACATGGGAGGTCCTGGATTAGGTCCCTGGTGGCTCCTGATAAACAACAACAACAAGTAAGCAAATGTAAAAACAACTCAGGGATTTGATGTGGCTCAGTGGTTGAGGGCTGACTTCCCACATATGAGGTTCTGCACTCATTTCCCAGCCCCTGTAACATTAAAAATAAAAAAAAGTTCATGCGGTTTTAAAAATCTTGTTTTAATATGATTATCCTACATAGTGTTTTATTTTAGAAACTACACACTGGAGCATTAAGGACTAAAAGGGCACACCACCAATTTGCCCACAAATGGTTCAGAAAAAAAGTACAATTATGTTTTTAAATTGGAAGGAAGGAAGGAAGGAAGGGAGGGAGGGAGGGAGGAAGGAAAGGAGGGAGGCAGGGAGGGAGAAAGAAAAGGAGGGAGGGAGGAAAAGAAGTATAGAAAATTGGTGAATCTTAATAAAGGATGATTATGGGACTTAATTGTGCTATCCTTGCAAGGTATATGTAAGAATGAAATTATGTCAAAATAAAGAGAAAAACTAAGGGTAACTGTATCAGGTATAAAAACTAATATTAAAAGTAATGTTCACAGCACAAAGCCAGTTTCTTACTAACATATTTGAAAACATTTTATTTGAAGTTTTAGACAAATTCATTGTATAGTATAAAGTAAATCTTTTTACTATTAATACCCCAAAATCTCCTACAGTTTACTACAATGTGGTTTACAAATATTAAAAAATACACAGAACATTATTTATGTGCCAAAATATTTTTGAAACCAAAGAACTATTATTCCAAAGTTGCAAGCATTCATTTAAATGCTGTTCAGATGAAGAGGAATTTTCATGAAAAGACTTTACTTACAGTCCAGAAGACCGTCTTTAATTCCTTTGAATGTACATATCTAAAATTCTTTCCAATTTTTTCTTCCCTTGTCTATTCCTTTCTTTTTTAATGCATACCAAATTCACGGAAATTTTCATATCAATAAATAAAGAAGTTGTTGGTTTTGTAAATGGTCTTAAAGAACATAGAAAAATGGTTTGGATTTTACTATAAATAATTGTTATATAGATTTATTTTAGCTTCTGAAAGAGGTAAATATATAACTTATATTTTCAAACTCCCTGCCAGGATTTTGTTTGCTAGAAATAACTGGGAAAAATAGAGACTAAAACTACATTTAAAACCAGTTAAAAGTTTTATATAAAATTAATATGAAACAGGTAATATTCTGCTACTTTCTCTTTCCTATCCATTATTCTTGATTTTTAAAAATATGGCAGTGAATTAAACAGACAATGTTTCATTTTCCTCTGGATTTAGTATTTAGAATGGTGAAGACAGATAATAAACAATGAGGCAATTATTTAATATGCCAGGGTTAAAAGGGCCATCAACTAAAAATAAAGCAAGATACCAAAAAAAGTGATTGTGGTTAATCTAGGAAGATAGGATGTGTACTATATAGGATAGAATAGTCATGTCAAGCTCATTTGATTAGATGATATTTGACATAACCCTAAATCAGTGATTCTCAAGAATTGTTCCTCCTAAGGGACATTTGCCAATGGCTGCAGACATTTTTGATTGTCACAACTTGGTTGAGGACTTCTACTGGCATCTAGTTGATAGAGGCCAGAGATGCTGCTAATTAGCCTACAATACAAGACAGTTCTTCACAACAAAGAAATGCCCAATGCAAAACATCAACAGTGTTTATCAGACTTATATGAACTGAAGAAATAAATTTGGAGTATACATTCAGGGAGAGAGTTCTAAGAAGATGAAACAACAATTGCAAATGGAATATGCTTGCTGTGTAGGAAGAAAATCAAGAAGTCTTGTATGGCAAGAGAAAGGGAACAACAGATAGAATAGTTGAAGATGATATTAGAAATATATTGGGACACATCATCATAGAGGGCTATGGGATTCTCTTTCGAAAATTTAGGACATGATCTGATTTATGGTTTAATAGGATTACTCTAATTGCCTTATTGAGCATTGAATTTGGTTAAGAGGATACCGTAATAATAAAGGAAAAGTACATGAAAGTTTGGACCACACTATTGCAGGGCAGATAGTGAGAAATTGTCTAACTATGGGTACAGTTTTTTATTGTGGATGGGATGTAAAAATTTTACTTATTTTGAAAGAGGTTCTGGCAGTTTATTATAAAACTTAACATATACTGACCATATGTCCCAACAATTTCAATTCTAGCTATTTACCCAAGATAATAATATGTTCACAAAAATATTTGTACTATAATGTCCACAGAAGCATGGCACATAATAGCTAAGAACTTGAAAGACCTCAGGTACCCATCAATAAAAAAATGGTTAAACTCTGATATATTCATACAATGAAATATTCTTCACCAATAACAAGGAATGATTCAGTGATACACCAGCATTGATTATATTTACAAAATATTGTCCTTCATAAAAGAAGCCTTACATGACATAGTATGCATGCTTTAATAATATTATATTCTAGAAGAGGTAAAACTAATCTATGGTGGAAAAAATCTGAACAATATTTAGCTATGGTAGTTGGGAATGACTAGGGATTGTATAGGGAGCAGCATGAGGGAAATTTCTGGAATGACAGAAATTTCCATAACATGATACGTATTTGGATTACATGTGTTTATTCAATTTGAGCTTTGTTATCTTTCTGAAAATTTTCATAATATAATGTTTGAAAAATTAATTTTCTTGAACATCCAATATCAGTCCTTTTTGATGGCAATACTCCATTCTATAAATTATTTTCAATAAAACCTGAGGTTCTTCTCTACATATTAGAGATGATGCTTTTTGTACTTTTCCACTTTGAACCTGGCAATTCTTTGATATTTTCATCTGGATCACCAAGGTATGATTGCCCTTTGTCCCATACTGAAACTTGGGTGACAGGGATAGCTAAGCGAGTATGCAAAGCTGGCCTTCCCAGATGTGAAACAATTAGAAAAGGAAGTTAAGTTTCTAGATAAGTAGAGTCTGACCCCTGGTTGTTATGGAATGTGCAACCAAGGGGACTTGGTGTGTAGATCCCAGGGAAAGTTAACTGGCAATGTAGAGATAAACCAAATCATAAATTCCAAGGGAAATGGAATAGAAGAATAATTGATTCAATCAGTAACTTCTGCCAATGAGAGGAAGTAAAATAGCAAATGTGGGTTCAAAAGGTTGTTTGAAATTAAATGTGACTCTCAATAAGCCATTAGGGAGGCTTGAAAATGAACCAGGTACAGGGAGAGTAGTGTTCAGGATGCTGAGATGCTTTGGGCACCAATTATACTCTCACTGTTAAGAATATCTTGTCCTTTTTTCTTCCTTTCCTTAAATATGACTAATGAGTCAAGATTTAACACTGATATTATTTCTTCCAGGAATATTCTAGAATATTTATTCTAGGTTACTAGCTTCTCATATTCAGCACATCAAAGGAAATCATATCAAGTAGGATTGCCACCCTGCACTGGACCATAAGTTATTCAAGTCCAGTGATTATTAAATCATTAGCTTTAATATCTCTAATAACATATACAAGGTCTGTCACACAGCAGTTGATGAAAAAAATTTTAATAGTGGTCAGAATAGTATGCATATTATTCTGCAATTCTTATTTTACAGTGCACCTTGAAGACAATTATTTATTTGCACACAGGGTTATGCTGCTGTTCCTTTGAATGGTTGCTTAGCAATGCCTTACTTTTCTGTCCAATAATGGTGAAAATTTGTGTTCTTTCTCATCCTTTTGTCACTCTAGACAAATACACTGCAGCAATTATCTTTGTGATGTATATGAGTATATTTATAGGAAGTGGAATAGCTAGGTCAAAGTCCTTGTGCATTCTTATATGCTCAACCTTGGAGAATCACCCTCCAAAATCCCCAGTTTGCATTCCTATAAACAGTAAGTGAGGTTACCTATTTTCTTTACCATTACCTATGGCAAATGTTGTCACACTTTTGTGAATTTTTTTCAAACTTGTAAATTAATAACAGAATATTATTTTGCATTGCCCTAATTAAAATTCCCTAATTTCATCTTGATTTTTGAGAGTTATTGAATAAAAAAGAAAGTATGCCTTTGTGTTTCATATGTGTTGTAAATATATTTTAAATGTTTGGCATTCATATATTGTTTTTATATTTTTAAAGAATAAATGTATTGATAGAGAGCAACCTCTATAGATTTGGGATCAAGTTGAATCTCAAGAAAAGTTAGTCCCTTTTTATTTCTGTTTTCTCTCACTTGAAGTCACAGTATGGGATATGAAATGTATTCTACAGGATGCAACCTACTGAAAAACCCCACATATGTCCTAAAGCTTTACAAGAATACATTTTCTGTATCATAAAAGCTTAGGCTAAAAGCCAAAAGTGCATAAAGAAATCCACCATGGTAGCAAGTTAATGCCATTTACTTTAACTTAAATATAGGCTCAGTGCCCTCCTGTGTCTTAAGAAAATCTATTAAGGTTAGAGAAAAACTGTACGGAGTAGATGTGGCTCAAGTGGTTGAGCACCCATTTGCTACACAGGAATTCCGTCTGACCAAAATAGTCTCAAAAATTTACCCAGACATTCTCTGGATGTTAGAGGACTATGAAATTGCAATGAAATAATTTACACTTAGGGAAATCTTATTTTCAGGTAAATTATCTCTAGTATTTATAGTTATATATTTTCTATCTTCACATCCTAAAAGTATTAACAGATTGAGTTAATCCCATTTTGTCCAGAGGATTAAAAATACAAAAAGAGGGAAAATATTCTCAATGCTAGTCAGAGCTCAGTGACAGCCCAGGTTTCAGACTCAACATTTAAAATTCATTTTATTAAATCATGTTTTCTCCTTGCAGATGATTCCTTACTCGTGCTTCCATCACATCCACAGAAGTCAATCAACAGAATAACACAGTGACTGAATTCATATAACTAAGACTGACACAGGACCCTACAAATAGGTAATGATGTCTAAAATCTTTTCATTTCCTACTTGAGGATGATTATTGTGACCATGAAGTTCATCAGGACCCTTGAAAACATCAAGTACTTCTTTCTTTTATAGTCTACCATTACACATGCTAGTTTCTCAATTACCATAGCCCCTAGACTACTTATTGTGTACACTGCAATGAACACCATTTCCTACAATGGTTATATAAACCATGCTTTTGTACACCATGTCATTGGTATCATAAAGTGCTCCATCATCATCCTCATTGCTGCTGATTTCTATGTAGCATTCTAAAAGCCCTAATTTATACAGCCATCATGAGCATGGAAACATCTTGTCTTTTGTTGTTGTTGTTGTTGTTTGTTTGTTTGTGGGTTTTTTTTTTGTTTTGTTTTGTTTTTTGTTTTGGTGTGGAAATGTTCCATTTGGTATTCTATAGCCAGATCATCCTGTCTCTAAGATTTCTCTTCTTTGGATCTAATTGGATTGATCACTAGTGCTGTGATACAGGATGAGTACAGCTTTTGTTGAAACTTGCCTGCATGGATATTTATGTAATCAACCTATTGTATGTGCCCAATAGTGGAGCCATTTGCATAAGTATGTTTCTGATGATCTTATAAATTGTCATCTTGAATTCACTGCCAAGCCACATGAGCTCTTTAAAACAGAACTTTCTCCAGCCTAGAGAATGTGGCAAGAGAAGAAAGAATGATGTGAAGCATGGGAAGTACTTGGCACACTGTTGTTGTTTTGAAGATGGAGAAAACAAAATGACCAAAAATGCTAGTGGTCTTAAAATGATGTTTCCTGACTGAGTGTTAACAACTAAACAAGGACTTCAGGTTTACATTCAGAAGGAACTGAACCCTGCCAACAACCTAAAAGAGACTGGCAGTGAATTCTTTCCCAAAGCCTTCAGATAAAGGCACAGGCAGTCTGACACCATGAGTTTTGCTTTTTGAGGACATAAGCAGAGGACAAGCTGAACTCACCTAGGACATCTCAGTCCTTATGTGACCTAAAATATATTCACTACTGAAATTTATATTTGTGCTTCATGGGGTATGTATTAGTCAGCCAAACAGGTGCTGATACAAAGTACCAAAAATCTGTTGGTTTTTATAAAGGGTATTTATTTGGGGTAAATGCTCACAGTTACAAGGCCCTAAGGATTCCAACTCAAGCCTCTTTTCTCACCAAAGTCTGTTGTCATGTGTTGAAGCAAGATAGTGGATGATATCTGTCTGGTTCTACATTCCTTCTTCCATTTAAGGCTCCATGGTCCTAGTTTCTTTTGCTTTCAGGTGTAGACTGGCATTGGATTAGTTTTCTTTCTGGGTCTTATCATTCTATCCTCCTTCATGTCTATGGAGCTCTCTCTTCCTGTGTCTTCTGTGTCTTCTTGAGTGAGTGTTCATTTATATCAGCTCACCAAGGGGGTGGGGACTCAACCCTGAGTCATACTCTACTGACTTGGTCAAATCAAAGGCCCTAAATTTATTTAATCAAGTAAACTTAAAACATTTGAACTTAATACTATCAAAGGGTATCACACCCAAAGGAACAGACCAGTTTACAAACACAATCCTTCTCTTTTTGGGCATTCATAAATAATCTCAAACTGCCACAGGGTATGTTTATAAGGCCATTCTGAATGGAGGTCTTCTGTTCAGCCAGGTGAGGGAATAGTTTGGCCCCAGTTGCTGAAATCATGTTAAAATGGAATATGGAGTAATTAGTCTTTTGTTTATAGCAGGCAGCCTTTTCAGTAATACCAGGGGAAAAGTCCTATTAGCAATCCTAATATGTAGGCATATGCACACAGTTAAAAATTGCAGCTGAATGTGGCAGGGTTCTATTTTGTAAGCCCATTCTTCAAGTCACATCTCTTAATCACATACATTTTATTCATACTTTAGTAAGCAAGATAAGTCAATTATTTGACCATAATTTGCTTATTGTATGTTTTTTATAGAAAAACTTGGAAATGAAAGAGAACAGGATAAACCAATAATGTATTATAAAAATCATTATGTTCTTTAGAAAAGAGATGACAAGATCTGTTCACATATTGTTGAATTCTGAGGAGTGAGAATAGATTATTATGGAACCTGTCTTTCCTTCCTTCTTATACTCTCGCCTTGTCTCTTTTGTCTTCCATTAATTAATGGCACATCTACTGTTGCAAAGAATGTTGGGAGGAAAAGGAGTAGAAAAAATGGCAAAATGGGCAAGAGATAGAGGGATGAAAGGAGAAAGAGACAATGTTTAAGGTGATATGTAGGATATTACTGTATCCAGTAATAGATTCTGAAAAAAAATTGTTATTTATTATTTCCATCATATTAAATATTGCATTTGTCTATCTTTTCAGTAGTCAGTTCTGTCTTTGAGATCTTAACAATAAAGATGAGAGAGAAGGGAACACATTTTTGAGGGATTAAAAGGAGGCAAGGGAAGACCTTTGCTTTAGCAGTGACTGAAATGAAAAGTTTGACTTAATGATAAATATCAGTCATCATTTGACTGCAAAGTTGGATCTTGCATACCTTAGGTTCTTACCTACTTGGTCCAGAAGAGATGGACAGAGAAGGATATACTTGGTGGCCATCAGCCTACATACCTTAATCTTATTAGTTTTCTCACTGTCCTTAATCTTTTTTCTGGCTCTTTATTTATCCTTTTCCTACCCTTTGTGTTTTCTTTCTCCATTGATTAGTAGAGATCTATTTAAAATGTGTTATATTGTTTGAATAAAGAATCATATCGTGTTTTCATTAAAATCAGGTGTCATTAAAATAATCCCCAAAACCCCAGTGGTTAAAGACAACAAAAATTTTGTTTCAAACAAATGAGTAAGAAAGAAAGGTTGACTGTGATTTGCCTGATCTTATGTGAGTTCCTTAGTGGTAGGCTGATTAACCATATTCTCGGATTTGGGTATGGTTCTAGTCAGCTTATGTGTCTTAAACTGGAAACCCATTCATAAGGAACAATAAATACCTGGAATATTTTCATTTCATTGTGAAAGGTGTAAGCTCCAGGGTGGGCTATCGGGAACTCATGTTTCTTAAGAACATAGTTTAGAATTTGTACACTGTTTCTTTTGCTATTTTTCATTTGTTAATTCAAATCATATTGAAGAGTGGAAAAGCCAGTGGGTTGGGAGAGTTTATCTGCCTTCAGTGCACCATGACAGAGAGGGGAAAAGAAGGAAAGTTTGTGATTAAAAAGTTGCATAATTTTAGCTAGTCTGAGTTGATCACCTTCCTATCTCTGGCACTGACTGGAGCATGGTACTGACCCTTGGCCAAAGCTATGGAATGTTTTAAATAAAGATAAATTATGTTCTGTAACCATGCATCCATGAAGTGTTTCAAGGCAGGATGTACTATTCTGTAAACATTGTTTAGTAATAATACTTGGTTTTATGATTTGCACTTGGTTTTAGTGGCCCCTGGGATTTGATGGTTAAGGCTGTTCATGTAGGTAGAATGTGCTTATCCCCCACCATGAGTATCCATTGAACTTCCTTGTACTGTTCGATGACATCACTCCCCAGTAGCTGGGTAACAAGTTCTTTCTTGAAAGTTGGGTGCTCCTATTGAAAATAAATGTGTTGTCAACATCAGAATTTGGTAATGAGGAGAGGCTGAAAGAATTGCAAATTGCTTGTTAGAAAAGGACTAGATTGTTTTAAAGAGACTGTTCATGGCAATATGGATGTTAAAGACACTTATGGGGAAGCGGGTGTGGCTCAATGGATAGAGCTCCCGTTTACCATATGGGAGGCCCCAGGTTCGGTTCCTGGGCCTCTTTGTGAGGGCAGGCCGGACGGCCCATGCGGCACGGTGGGCTGATGCAGCAGAACCTCACAGCAAGGGGGAGATAAGCAGACACGGAAGAAACACACAGCAAATGGACACAGTAAAAAACACAAGCAGCAAGTGGGGGATAAATAAATAAATAAATAGATCTTTAAAAAAAAAAAGACACTTATGATGAGAACTTAGAAGAAAATGATGTATGTATTATTGGAAACTGTAGGAAAGTTGATTCCTTGTTTTAAAGTGACAAAGAACTTGGCAAAATTGAGTTCTAATGTTGACTTCAAGGTAAAATTTGAGAGTGATTAAAGTGAATATTTAGCTGAAGAGATTTCCAAGCTAAGAGTGAAAAGAACAGCCTGTTTTCTCCTTGCATCTTAAATAAAATGCAAGAGATAAGGGTTAAGCTGAGAAATGAAAACTTGGGCACAAAGAAATTGATGGTTTGGAAAGTCTGAATTTCTGGAAAGAAAGTCACTAGAGAATACTATTACAAGTGAGAGTTTAACTTAACTTTGCACCAGTCAACAGTTTCTGCGGAAATCAGGTTTGGAAACAGTCATCCCAGATGGATTTTTACAAAGTACATTTGTCTGATTGTTAGGACCCTTGTGTACTACATGCAACACATTTGTGTGTGAGAGAGAGAGATCTGTATGAATGGAAATACTTATATCCTGGGTTAAAAGGTATGAAAAAGTTTCAGATTGAAGGACAA
Source organism: Cabassous unicinctus (assembly GCA_029593785.1). NCBI lineage: Eukaryota > Metazoa > Chordata > Mammalia > Cingulata > Chlamyphoridae > Cabassous > Cabassous unicinctus. The sequence goes on along the minus strand of JAQZBX010037573.1, from coordinate 3,827 downwards.
AACAAAACAAAACAATACTTCAAGGGCAGAGCCATGGAAGTGGAGTTCTGAATCAAAGATATCTTCTCTGGTCAAGAGAATAGACCCATCCCTGTGTGTGGAAACAGTGAGTCTGCCCTGGCATTAAGATAGACCACACTGATAGCTAACTTTGTTGGGACCTTGCACTAAGCATTGTTTCTGAAAGGACTTAAGGCTTTGGGACACTGTGATGGAATGAATGTATTTTACAAAGAGAAAGAGCATTTTTTGGAGTCCAGAGCATGGGCTGTGGTGGTTTGAAGCTGCATGTAACCCCCAAAAATATTTTCTATAATTTAATCCATTCCTGTATGTGTGAACCCATTGTAAGTAGGACTTTTGAAAGGCCTCTTTAGTTAAGGCATTACCCTTCTCAATTAGGATGTGTTTTAATCATATTACTTGAGTCCTTTGTAGGAGAATGAAACTTGGACGAAGAAAAATAGAGGAACAGATGAAGCATCCAGAAACTCAACATCAGCAGAACCCAGAGATTCCTCTATGTGCCTTGTCATGTGACAAACTAAGGAAAAAGGATCACCAGCAGGCAGCCTTAAAAGCCACTTTCTTCCAGGGACTTTACCCCACCTCAAACTAAAACTGATAAATTCCCATTGTTTAAGCCAAACCATTTCTTCATATATGCTTCAGCAGCCTAGGAAACAAAAACATATACAATCTGAACAAAAAAGAAAAAATAGAGTGAAAAAATCAGTCTCAGGGACTATGAGGCTATAACAAAAGATGTAACATCCATGTTGTTGGAGTACCTGAAAAAGAGAAAAAGGATTGAAATTAAATATACTCACAGAAATAATGAATGAAGTTTTCCAAAATTTGGCAAAAAATATAAACATATATACCAGAAGCTGAGTAAATCCCAAACAGGGTAAACCAAAAGAAATCCATGCCAAGACACTTCATAGTTAAGCTTCTGAGAACTAAAGGCATAGGAAAATATCTCGAGAGCAGTTGAGAAAAATTGGGAAAAACAATTTGATTGATAGTGGGTAGTTCTTACCTAAAACAAGAAGGAAATGGCCCACTACATATCAAGTACTGAAAGAAAAGAACTGCCAACCCAGATTCCCAATCCCAGTTAAATATCCTTTGGAATGAAGGGAACATAAAAGGACTGTCAGATGAAGTGAACTGACAGAATTTTTCACAAAGAGACCTACCATAAAAGAATAGCCAAAGGAGTTCTCTAAACAGAAAGGAGGTGATGAAAGAAAGAACTTTGGGATATCAGAAAGGAAGAATGAATGTAATAAACAAAAATATGGCTAAATAAAATATGCTCTCTTTTTGTTTTCTAAACTGTTTGACAGTTGAACCACAAATTGTACCACAGCCTGATGTGGTTCTAAATATATGTATAAGAAATATTTAAGAAAATTTTATTATAAATACGTATGAGGAGTAAGGTGATATAAAAGAAATTAAGGTATATACTTTGCCAAAAAATGCAAAATGACCATACCAGTAGAAAATTTATGGGTATAATAAATCATTTATAGCATATGTAATGTAATATATACAGTATATCCTAAGAAATCTTATAAAGTCCTTTAGGTGTGAAAGGATATCTTGTAGTTTTGATTTGCATCTTCCTAATCACTAGTGATGTGGAACATTTTTTCATGTCTTTCTTTTCCATTTGTAATTCTTTTTTGGACAGTTGTCTTTTCAAGTGTTTTCCCATTATTTAATCAGATAGTTTGACTTTTTATTGTTGAGTAGTACGATCTCTTTATAATCATAAATATTAGACCCTTCTCAGATATGTGATTACCAAGTATTTTCTCCCAATGTGTTGGCTGCCTTTCCATCCTTTTGACAAGTCCTTTGAGACGCAAAAGTCTTAAATTTTGAGGAGGTCCATTTATCTAATTTTTTTCTTTTGTTGCTCATGCTTTGGGTGTAAGATTTAAGAAACTACTGCCTACCACAAGATTTTTTTCTTTTTTTAGTTTCAAATGACTCTCAATTTATTAATGTGATATTTATGAAAATATTCAAGAATATTTTATAAAACAAAAATTTTATATTGTCACAGATTAGAGAAATATAATATCCTACTACACATTTGATTTAATTGGTGTATATAACTGAAATTTCTTTTAAATAATCTAAACATTACATCATGCTGAAGAATGGCTAATTATTTTTATACATTTATGTCACCCCAAAATTTATAGATATCCTACTTAACTCCATTGAAAAGTTGAATTAATAATTTTTAAATTATCATTATTGTGGGTAAAAATCAAATTTTTCACAATACAAACCAATATTTGTAAAAGGATGTATAAAAATATATGTATATATGGGCCTTTGCTTACATGAATGTTATTTTTTATATATATATTTTAAAAGATGCTTAGATTACATAAATGTTACACAAAAATTACAGGGATTCCCATGTTCCCCACCTCCCACATATCCCATAACATCCCACATAAACATCATTCATTAGTGTGGCACATCATCTGCAATGGCTATACACATTCTGGGGCTTTGCCACTAAGCATGGACCATAGTTCACATTGTAGACCACTCTCTCTCCCACACAGTACTGCATGGTATATGCTGATGTAAAATGGCCTATATCTGTCATTGTAATGTCACTCAGGAAAATTCCCAAGTCCTGAGAAAGCCCCTGTATTACAGCTGTTTTTCCCTTCCCTGCCCCAAAAGTGTTTAGTGGCCACAGGCTCCATGTCACTGTTATAATTTCTTCCACTGCTTGAACCACAATATGTGTACAGGAGAATACCATTAAGTCCACTGTAGTCCATAGCTCTTCTCCCAATCCTGAGGGGACTGGGATGGTGATGTCCACTCCACCTCCAAGTGAGAGTGGGCTTATATCCCATGGATATGATGGATGGGATTATCATGCCTGCAGCTGCAGGCTCTCTCCATTCCATGGGATGGCCGTTGCCCATCATCATCTCCTCGCCAGGTGACTTGGGTGGGTCCATTGAGCTGTAGAGTAGGAGTTGCAGCTCCACCAAGATTCCAGGCACAGCTGGCACATGGGTAGGCCAGAGGCTCCAGTCTCTGGAAGTACACCTACAAACTCCAGTATGTCATATAGGTTTGAGTAAAAGCAACTGATGGACCATGTGCAGGGAGGACTTATTTGAGTTCAGCTCTGTCACTCTCAGGAGCACAGATTCCTAATTAGAGCCCACTGATAAGGCATCAATTTCTGGAGCTATCCCCCCTTATATAGGACCTGGGTGTCTCCAGAGCCCTCAGGAGCCCCTTTGTGTGGGGTGATATCCACTTTTGTGCTCTATGAGATCCTACTGAGGTGTGCGTAAGTGTTACCTCTGGGATGACCTCCCAACTCACTTTGAAGTCTCTTAGCCACATGAACTCATTTGTCTTTACCTTTTCCCCCTTTTATTCAAGGTCTTTTTCCAGTCATATTGCTAGTTGGCACTTGGTATTAATCCCTCGTTGCCAGAGAGGCTCATCCCCAGGAGTCATGTCCCATGCTGGGGGGAAAGTAATGCATTCATATACTGAGTTTGGCTCAGAGAGAGGCCACATTTGAGCAACAAGGAGGCTCTCAGGTGGCAACACTTAGGCACCCCATAACAGTAGGCTAAGTTTCATGAACAAGAGCAAAGATTCATGAGGCTAGTCATCAATAACAAGAAGCCATCAGTGGATCATCCCTTTTTGCCATACACTGCCCCTGCACTTGGGGGACTGTTGCTGCTCCTTTGGAGAATGTGGCAAAGCTTGGAGGCTGGGAATTCAGTATTCCCTCATTAATTGAGTGACTGTCT